>JAJTUV010004350.1:0-22141 GCA_021653895.1 Mastomys natalensis
TGAGTGTTGGTACAGATGTGTTAGAGATTCTGGATGGTTGTGCAGAGCACCTTGATTCAGAGGCCATCAGGAGTTGTTTCTGAGACTGACTGTTTTCTAATCATATCCGAAAAGGTACACTGCTAAAGGTATTCTGAAGAAAATACAAAGCACGATGAAAGATTATATCATAATAAAGGTATTAGATTTTAGAGAATCAGCTGAAGTTCCCACTGTAGCACACTGCATAAATGGCCTGGCGTCAGTAAATGTTCATGAAAACCTCATTTCTGTCTATGCCTCTGCCCACTCTCCTACTAAAAATATTGACTCATACCTGATCCTTTCTCTACTTATCTGCAATTTAGAACTGTCATTAATAGATTTTAATAAATTTTTACTTTCAAACCAAATCTTAATTTTTAATATTTTGGAAACCTCTTTCAGAAACAAGAGGCATTACAAATTCTTATTCCAGAAAAGAAATCTAAATGAACTTGAAATAGCTCGTGGACCCGCTTTTCCCAACAAGTCACTTCTGAGGCCCCCCTCGGTGCGAATGGGCCTTTAAGACGGACAGCTGTTGCATCTCTATAAACTCTCCACTACTCTTCCTCTTTCCTATCTGCCTTCAAATTGACTTATATCTTTCCTGATTGTCCTTTTTCCCTCTTTGAATGATGTCCTGACCTATATTTGGCTCTACATTTAGCTTATTGAGCTTTCTCAGAACTATGGACCATTGTATCCTTTCAGCATGGGAGTGTCCTTACAGCTCAGTGCCCAGAAGCTCACAGAATGTGCTCCCAATTAAATTTCCAAAGATGTTTCTTACATGTTATCGTCAAGTTACACACTACACAACTTTAATTGTTAGGTGTCTACTAATTAGACATTGCACAGAAAGGCCAGTAAGTTATAATCCAAGCAGACTAAAAGACTAGGGCTGATATAAGGCCCCCATAAGAATGGGGCAGCTGTTTTGCTAGAACAAGTCATCAGTGTGAAAATAAGGTATCTACTAGCACCATTTATAGATTATCCAAAGACACAGACAAGCAGCAGGTGCAGAGGCTAGTGCAATCCTAGCTAACCAATGGAGCCAAGCAAGGGCCGCATACTCATTTATTTCATTTATTTCATTCATTGAATTTTTTCCTGTGTTCCTTCTAGTTTCCAGGTGTGTGAAAGACAGAGACAAATACAATTAATCATAGTTGCCTTCATGTAGCTTCCTGTCTAATAGATATTAGAGACAAGGTATGTTTGGTCGTTGGGTTTGTCTTGATTATCAACTTGTTTGTATTGAGATATGCCCTAGGGTATTAGCAAAATGCCCCTAGGGAGGTGTCTGTGAGGCTTTCAGAGAGAAGACCTACCCTAAATCTGAGCATCAATCTCACTAGCTTGTATCCCAGATAGAAATCCTCCATTACCTGCATTTCCCTCCTTGCCTGTCTTCACTTCTCATCATCCCTCTTCATCTGACATCATGCTCTTGTTAGCCATACCTTCCCATCATGATAGACCAAAAAAGCCAAAGCATAGCTTTCCTCCCTTATATTGTTCCTGCAATATATTTTTATCACAGTGTTAAAAAGATTAACAGAATGACCACAGAACCATGCAGATAGGTACAGTACAAAACAGAGAAGACTGAGAAGGCTATCACAGGCTTACTTTTGAAGTAAAGAGTACTGTTCAAAGAAGGGCCTGTCAGTGAAGGGTCATCAGTACTAACATGTATAAGGTGAGAAGGTACTGGGTGTGAGAGGGGAAAGACTCTGACCCTGCTAGATGTAAAAGAAAAGAAAGGACAAGAGAGTGGAGAAAGAGCTGGGCTACACTGATGATGGGTAGCTGATGAGGCTAGGAACACCCACATATGTCGCAAAAGGGGAAGGGCCCCAAATATGAAGGGCCTATAAGTCTAAGAACATAGACTATGCACTAAAGGGTTTTAGAGGGGATTATGTGATTAAAGCAGGAGTCCTTGAGCCATGCTGTCTGAAGGTGATACATTTGTCTCATTCCTTTTACTCTCAGGCTCTTCCTTCCTTCCTAGGGTAGCAAAGACTACCATTCATTCTTTGAGCACCATTCCCAAGGGACAGTTTGCTGATGGCTAGAATGTGAACAGGAAGTAAACACCACTTCCTGTTTGTTATCTTGTGCACATACAGAACCTTCTTTTGGATTCTGTAATTGACCAAAAGAGCTGGAACCTGTATGGGTCTGTCCAATAGAATATCTGGACTCCAGAACACTGGGTGGGCATGCAGAATCTGAGGACACACTTCTCCTGGGGTCAAATCCAGCCTGGAAATCTACCTGGTGATTCTCTATAGGAACAGGACCTTTTCTAAGTCTTTATCAAAGTCCCCGAAGCTAACTATACTTAAATTCTGAAAATCACTCTTGCTTAAAGATTCATGATTCACAGGGCAGTTGACTCACTGGGCCATAGGTCCAAGTCCTGCAGGTCGCCTTCCAGAGTATAAGGCACATGGGGTTGCAGCTCTTTTGATGCTCTGTGAATATCAAGAGCCTTGTGTTTGTCTTGTTTGTCATGGTGACCCCATGCAAGTTCCCTGGTATCTTCCATACAGGGCAGCCTTCTCCTGACCCATCCCTCTTGGGGCAAAATCCAGTCATGCAACTGCCTAGTAGTTCTCCTTACTAATAGTGGCTCTTTTAAATGCTTATCAAAGCACTGGCCTCAGACCACAAGCACGCTCTGGAAATGACTTTTGCCAAGAGATCCCAGGCGTCTGCTCCCAGCATTTGGTTTGCAGGCTCTTGGAAACAACTGCATGTTTTACTCAGCTCACTGTTTTTGCAGCCAGTTTCTAAGTCCCAGATGACACGTGTTAAACAGGTTTCTGTGGCCTGTGCACTGCCTGTTTAATAGCCATGCTGGAGAACAGCTGTTCAGGAAGAAAGTTCTCTGTCTAATGTGTAGGTGTTTCAGGGTATCTGGGATTATCTTAGTCAGAGAGTGGGAGGAAGGTGTTTGACCTGCATTGCTTTTGAAAGCATTAATGCCATCTGAGGATGGGGATAAAATCCCAGGGATGACGGCTGTTCCTCAAGCATAAGACTAAGGGACTAAAAGCCAGACTTTACATTGTATCTAGTAACCTTTGGGTGTCTCCCACCACAAATCCTCTCTATCAGGCAACTCACTTCCCTCTACTTGGAGAATTTATTCTTCCTTGTCTCATAGATCAGAGAGAGGAAATTTGTAAATTCTTGCAGGCTCACATCCATGAACATTTTCAGTGAGACAGTCAGGAAATGGATACCTCCCATGTCTTAGAGAAGCTTGTTTAAAGAGAAGTAAAACAGATTCTCAAGATAGAAAATGCACTGGGAGTTCATTCAGGTCAGCCATGGCTGGGCACCGCAGGCTCCTGGACATCTTCTGATGTGGCAGGCAGAGACCGAGAACAGCACAATGCTCTGATTGACTGTGATCTGGAAGCGGGGCCTGGTTCAGGGAGCAAATTCATCATATATCCCAAATCCCTCTTGGAACATCTCCAGAAGCTTAAAACCAGTACTCTTAAATAGAATGTATGGAAGATATTTTAGCATATTCTTTTAAAATTATTATTGTTGTTATTTACTTTTTTTGTGCTTGCCTTTATATGTGTATGGACACACATATGTCACAGACGGAATCAGTTATCCTCTGCTATCAGTGGATCCTAGAAATTGAACCTGGTTGTCAGACTTGGTGGTTGCCTCCTTTACCCATATAATTATCTCCTTGAGCTCCATTTAAGCATATGCTACTCTGAAGCCTTCTGTCACTCACCTATGCTGTGACATTAATTCTTTAGGTCTAATGTCAACATCTCTTTTCTACAATAAGTATCTTTTTACAATTCATTTCAATATTTGATTCTAAACCAAGGTTAAGCAAAAATGACCTGTTTACCAACCACTTATTTTGAATTACCTACTATCTAAAAATTGTCTTCAATTTTGGTTTTGTAAGTTCGTAGAAAACAGAAAATAAAAACAGTTCCAGATTTGCCTATATTTGAGGATATGGTGATCACTGTGACAACTTCTTGTTGGTATGTAGATATATCAACTATTTTTATTTTTCTTCTTATTCTCTTTACTTTTTATAGTTCTTTTTGACTTTTCATGATTTGCAATTATTTTTTATTTTTTAAATTAAAACATAATTATGTCAGTCCTTCCTTCCCTTTCCTCCTTAAAGCCACTGTTTCTCAAATTTATGGCCTCTTTTTCCTAAGTATTACTGTTACACACACACACACACATCACACACACACACACACACAAACATGCAAATACAACTCTCTACCTATATAAATACAATCTTCTCAGTCCATATATATATTTATACATACATATGTGTATACACATATACATGTGCATATTAATCATCATATATACATATAGACATACATATACATTCAGGGCTGACCACTTGGGATTGCATAAATAACTAGTGTGCTGATCCTTGAAAAAAGACTATTCATTCCACTCTCACCATTTAGTTTTCTGTAGCTCTTTGTCTGCGGGAGGGGAGTACCCTGAGATTTTCCCCTTTCACTTTATGGTGTCTATTATTATTGTACTTGCTCAAGTTTTATTTTGGCAGCCATATTGTTGAGTTATATTGGTGAAGCCTCCCAGGAGACACAATCTCATAGCAGATTTCCAGGTACACTGGCCTTTATTGTCTTTCCAGCCTTCTTTTGCAATGTTCCCTAAGCCTTGGGTTCAGGAGTTGTACTGTAGATATATTAATTGGAATGAGTACCACATAACCATTTGTCCTCTCTAGTTTGAACAGTTATGGTTTTCTGTAACAGTTACCAGCTGTTGTATAAAAGAACTTCATTTGTAGATGGGCAAGAATTTTATCTTTGGTCTAAGAATAAATAGTTAGATTGCAATTATCAAAGTTGCTAGTTGATAAAGTGGCAGCAGTAGGTTCTTTTTTAAGATGCATGACATCACTAGCTCTGGGTAGTTGGCTGAATTTCTAGTACTAAGCATATATTTCACCTGTTCAACTGGTCTTATATACTAGTTGCTTGATTAGTGCCAAGGTATAAGTGTCACTAATGCACTTTTAGGAGTATCTTTAAAAGCTCCTCAGTATTGTGGTTCATATATATATCACATGGATATCACTATTGTTTATGTCCACCCACCTCTTCTTCATAGCATCTTCCATTACTATAAAGGCTAGTCCTCAATGAAGAGAGTTTTAGCTCAGATCCAGCTCTTTTGAGTTCTTTATATATTTTGGATATTAGCCCTCTGTCAGATGTGGGGTTAGTGAAGATTTTTTTTCCCAATCTGTAGGTTATCAATTTGTTCTATTGACTATGTCCCTTGCTTTACAGAAGCTTTCTAGTTTCATGAGGTCCCATTTACCAATTCTTGATGTTAGGGCCTGAGCCATTGGAGTTCTGTTTAGGAAGTCCTCCCACAAACCCGTGTCAATGAGTTTGAGGCTCTTTTTAACTTTCTCTTCTATTAAATTTAGTTTATCTGGTTTTATGTTGAGGTCCCTGATCCACTTGGACTTGTGCTTTGTGCAAGGCAACAGATAGAGATCTATTTTCATTTTTCTACATACTATCAGTTAGACCAGCACCATTTATTGAAGATGCTTTCTTATTTTCCATTCTATATTTTTTTGCTTCTTTGTCAAAGACCCATGTCCCTAAGTGTGTGGGCTCATTTCTGGGTCTTCAAATCTATTCCATTGATCAACATGTCTGTCTCTATATCAATATCCTGCAGGGTTTTTTTTATCACTATTGTTCTGTAGTATACTTGAGGTCAGGGATGGTGATTCCCCTAGAAGTTCTTTTATTGTTAAGAATTGTTTTTGATATTTTGGGTTTTTTCCTTTTCCAGATGAATTTGAGAATTGCTCTTTCCATGTCTTTAAAGAATTGTGTTGGGATTTTGATAGGGATTATGCTTTGGGTAGGATGGACTTTTTACTAAGTTAATTCTGCCAATCCATGAGCATGGAAGATTTCTCCATTTTCTGAGACCTTCTTCAATTTCTTTCTTGATAGACATGTCATATAGATCTTTCACTTGTTTGATTAGAGTTACCACAGACATTTTATATTTTCTGTGACTATTGTGAAGGGTGCTGTTTCCCTAATTTGTTTCTCAGCCAGTTTATCATTTGTATATAAAAGTATACTGATTTATTTGAGATGATTTTATATCCAGCCACTTTGCTGAAGTTGTTTATCAGCTGGAGAAGTTCTCTAGTAGAATTTGTGGGGTTGCTTATGCATACTAGCATATTATCTGCAAATAGTGATACCTTGAACTTTTCTTTGCCAATTTGTATCCCTTGATCTCCTTTTGTTGTCTAATACTCTAGCTTGAACGTCAAGTACGATTGCATAGATATGGAAAGTAGATATCCTTGTCTTGTCCTTAATTTTAGTGGGATTGCTTCAAATATCTCTGGATTTAATTGATATTGGCTGTTGGTTTGCTGTAAATTGCTTTTATTATGTTTAGGTATGAGCCTTGAATTCCTGATCTCTCCAATATTTTTATCATAAAGGATGTTATGTTTTGTCAATTGTTTTTTCAGCATCTAATGAGATGATCATGTAATTTTTTTCTTTGAGTTTGTTTATATAGTAGATTGTGTTAATGGATTTCTGCATATTGAACCAACCTTGCATCACTATATGAAGTTTACATGATCATGGTGAATGATGGTTTTGATGTGTTCTTAGATTTGATTTGCTAGAAATTTATTGAGTATTTTTGTATTGATATTCATAAGTAAAATTGGTTTGAAGTTCTCTTTTCCTGTTGAGTCCTTGTGTGGTTTAGGTATCAGAGTAATTGTAGCTTCATAGAATGAGTTAGGCATGGCTCCTTCTGTTTCTATTATATGGAATAGTTTGGGGAATATTGGTATTATCTCTTCTTTGAAGGTCTGATAGAATTCTGCACTATAGCCATCCATCTGGCCTTGAGCTTTTTGGTTGAAAGGTTTTTAATGACTTCTTCTATTTCCTTATGGGACTGTTTAGATAGTTTATCTGCTCTTGATTTAACTTTGGTATGTGGTATGTGTCTAAAAAATTATCCATTTCATCTAGATTTTCCAGTTTTGTTGATTATAGGCTTTTATATTAGGATCTGATGATTGTTTTTGAATTTCCTCAGTTTCTCTTGTTATGCCTCCTTTTTCATTTCTGGTTCTGTTAATTTGGATACTGTCTCTGGTACCTTTAGTTAGTTTGGCTAGGAGTTTATCCATCTCGTTGACTCTCAAAGAATTGCTCACCTATAAAAAGACATAAGCTAACAGACTGGATACACAAATTCAATATATTTTTTACCCATTTTTATTTCTTCTTTCGAGAACTCGTTGCTCAAATTCATAATACATTTTTGTATGGTTCCTTGTTGTTTGACTGGTTTTGTTCGGTTTGGTTTCAATTTTTTTAGTTGTTAATTCTGGATATTAATCCTCCATCTGATGTATAACTGGCAAGGATTCTTTTCCATTCTATGTGCCTCCTCTTCACTGAATTCACTATTTCTTTAGTTGTACAGATGCTTTTTTGCTTTCTATAGTCACACCTGTAAATTTTTGGCCTTAATTTCCAGGTAAGTAAAACGTCATTCCAACAGCTCTGTTTTGTGTGATACTGTCTGTATTTCCTTCTATTAATTTCATTATTTTGGGTTTCACATTAGGTCTTTGATCCATTTGGAATTACTTAAATAGGGGCCTAAACTCATTATTCTACATTAAGGTACTCAGTTTACTCTTTTGATTCTTTTGTTCTTGCTTTTGTTCTATTTTTTATTTTTTGTCAAGTATTAGATCATTCTCCTTGCATGTGCTCATCTTTCAGAGTTCTGTTTCGTTCCATTCATTCATCTACATGTCGGTTTTTGTTGGAACATCATATTGTTCTTATTACTAACAATCTGTAATACATCTTAAAGTCTAGAATCTGAATTCCTTCAACATTGTTTTTTATGTTCTAGATTGCTTTGACCATCTTATATCTTTTGTTGTTCCAAATAACTTTTGGGATACCTTCCTCCCCCTAATTCTATGAAGAACAGATACAAATTTTGACTGGAATTACATTAAATCTATAAATAGCTTTTGGGTAAAATGGTCATTATCACAATAATAATTCTGCAAACCTATGGGCATGGATGGTTTTACCATTTTCTTGTATATTTCTTCTATACTCTCCTTCAGAGATTCAAAGTCTTCATTGTAGAGTTCTTTCACCTTCTTGATTAGGTTTATTCCTATACATTTATTTTTCTTTGAGTCTATTGTGAGTGGGTGTGTCCATGATCTTCTTCTCTGTGTATATCTTATTGGTGCATAGAAAAGCTATTAAATTTTGTAAGGGGATCCTGTAATGCAATTTCTCTGAATTTGTTTCTAAAAGTTTTTTATAGTTCACTTATTCTTGCAGAGAAGTTGACTCATAAAATTACAAAGTATCTGTAAGGCAAAGGACACTGTCAGTAGGACAAAATGACAACCAACAGATTGGGAAAAGATCTTAACCAATCCCACATCTGATAGAGGACTAATATCCAATATATGCCAAGAACTCAAGAAATTAGGCTCTAGACAACCAAATAACCCTATTAAAAATGGGGTATGGAGCTAAACAAAGAATTCTCAACTGAGGAAATACGAATGGCCAAGAAGCACCTAAAGAAATGTTCAGCATCCCTAGTCATCAGGGAAATGCAAATCAAAACAACCCTGAGATTCCACTTCACACCAGTCAGAATGACTAAGATCAAAAACTCAGGTGATAGTAGATGCTGGCGAGGATGTGGAGAAAGAGGAACACTCCTCCATTGTTGGTGGGATTGCAAGATGGTGCAACCACTCTGGAAAACAGTCTGGCGGTTCCTCAGAAAACTGGACATATCACTACCTGAGGACCCAGCTATACCACTCCTGGGCATATACCCAGAAGATGCTCTAACACATAACAAGGACATATGCTCCACTATGTTCATAGCAGCTTTATTTATAATAGCCAGAAACTGGAAAGAACCCAGATGCCTTTCAACAGAGGAATGGATACAAAAAATGTGGTACATTTACACAATGGAATATTACTCAGCTATTAAAAACAATGAATTTGATAAATTCTTATATAAATGGATGGAACTAGAAAAATATCCTGAGTGAGGTAACCCAATCACAAAAGAACATACATGGTATTCACTCATTGATTATTGGACTTTAGCCCAGAAGCTTGAAACACCCAAGATTCAACTCACAGACCACATAAAGCTCATGAAGAATGAAGACCAAGTAGGGGGGTGGGCTACAGTCCCTCTTAGAAGAAGTAACAAAATACTCAAGGGAGCAAATATGGATGCAAAGTGCAGGACAGAAACTGAAGGAGGGGCCATCTGCAGGCTATTCCACCTGGGTATCCATCCCATGTGCAGTCACCAAAGGTAGATGCTGATGTGGGTGTCAGGAGGTGACCCTCTCTTCTTAAACACAGACAAGAAATATATTTTTGAGATGAAGATATAAGACTTACTTTTATAAAGCAAGATCATCTCTTAGAATGACTTTACTTTTTAAGTGATTATGTTTCTCCTTAATATTATTGTCTCCTTTTTGTTTAAAGATACTAATAGCTTTCAATAATGTTCACTTAGCAAGGGTACTTGGCTTTAAGTGATAGAAACTAATTTGAATCCATGTCAATGAAAAAGATGGTATTAGTACATATCATAAAAATAAAAACTTAAGCATATGGGTATGTCCCTCAGTAGTTAGAGCACTTGGATATAATGTAAGAATTCTGAGGTTTAATCTCCAAAACTACATTGATAAATAGTAGTACAAATACTACTATTTGTATTGATTCAAAATCAATACAAAACAACCCAACCAGATATAACCTTGGGAATCAGAATGGTAATTTAAGAAATCTGTCTCCTCTAACTCTTTTGACTGTCTCTGGCTACTTTTTTTTTTTTTTCATGTAGCAGACACATGCCAACAGCCTTATTCTAGCATTATATCCCCAAATGCTTCTCACCTAATTCTATATGGTGAGATGCAGGCCAATGCGCTGATTAGATCTGAGACACCTACTACTCCCTAAACCAAGCTCTGTGTCCACATTAATGGGAGTAAATAAATGAGCCATCTTTAGATTCTGTTAGACCACTCTATTTTCACCTACTACTCTGGACTGCCTGTGTACAGTAAACAAAATGTACAGTAAACAAAATTCATGCTTGACACAGAAAACAATTCTGTTCTCTACTCAGAGATAGTGAGAGTAAGATAGGTTTCATTATTTACTTTCTATAGCAATTTGAATATGATATATATATATATATATATATATATATATATATATATTTCATATTCTGATCAATATATGCTGAAGCAAAACCATCCTAGCCTAAAGTTTCTTTTTTTTTTCCTTTTATTATTGTAGATCCTTTTGTTTTGGGTCAGGATCTTAGTGTATACTCCAGTCTGCCTTGAACTCAATGTTCTCATGCCTCGGCCTTCTGAAAGCTAGAAACACCGCCTTGTGCCACCATGGCTTAAGCCTAATTATTGGTTTGTCTTTAAATGCATGTTCTGTAGCTCTCTCACCTTACCCACCTCTCTCAGACCCATACATGTAGAAGAACATGTTGACCAGTGACATAAAGCAAAATAGATTAATGCTATAACTGAGACAGAAACAGCTCTATAGACATTTTGAATTGGGAGAGATTATCTGTGATAGTTGAGTTAAGGCTTGAAAGATGTGTAGGACTTTGACTGGCAGCAATGGGGGATAGGAGGACAAGAACTGGACAGTCATGTCAAGCAAATAGTATGAAAATACTGCATGGTGATCTTTAGAGGGCAGGTGGAAGAGTTCCCATAAATGTTTTGGGAACTCAGGAGTGACTGAGGTTTCCTAAGCCTCCAATGGCCAGAGGATCAGTATGCATAAATTCTGGCCTGTCTTTGAGAGTTTCAGTCTCATTTCCTTATCATCTCTTGTTGAGGATTTGATTTTCCTCATTGAATTTCAAGTTCCTTGAATCCTCAGGGGACAAGACCCAGTTGGGAAGTCAGCTTGTGCTGCTGTTTTGTTAAGTCTCCATAAGTCATGTGAGCCCATCCATCATCTTCGCAGAAATGTCTTTGTTCTGCAGCTGTACTGCACAGACACTGCAGTGCAATGCTTCCAGTTTGTTCCAGGCAAAGTGACAACTTCTGCAGCTCTGGGCTTTTCTTCTTCTATACAGTAGTTTCTCCTAAGCCTTTCTTTGCCCAAACAGCCTCTTTATGTCTTCATTTTCCTCTTCCTTTCACACTCACTACAGCTATGCAAAACAGGAATGACTTTATTAGTCACTTATATTTGATGGATTGATAACTGTATTCTAAGGAAGCACAGTCCCTCACATAGATATAACCTGACTTTCCAAGTGTTCATTTTCTTTTTATTTCCTTATCAGCAATATATAATAAAATACTATTTTTCATGCTAAAAATTCCAGGTTTTAATTAGTTTGCAAAGTTGTTTTAGATGGTGGCAGCGGTAAAGGAGAAGAAGGAAACAGAGGAGATTAAAATAAGAAACAGAAAAGAAAACTGTGAGGGCAGACAAAATACAGAAGAATCAAAGAAGGCTTAACAAAGCCCTGATAGTATGCCTAAGAAATGCTAATAAACACTTTGTTGAGTAAGTGAATGCTGAATGAAAAATGGCTGGATGATACATTTAGAAAAGTTATTTTTTTTCTCCTTACAACTATGTTCAAGTTCATCAGAGGTAGAAAATAAGTATGACTTCTAATTTTTTTTTCTATGACACCTTAGATATAATTCCCTTCTCACTACTAAGCACAGGTACAATTACTGAGTGCAGATCAAGGAGCCATGCTTATCGTTGGCAAGTCCTGATGATGTCTGTTTCAGGATCATTGATCATCTACAAATAAATAAGAAAGCCCCAATGCTCATCCATTTGCTTCTGTGCATGTTGCTGTGCAGTCATCTTTTGTGCCACCCCAGTCCACTTTTCTGTTTCTTCCTCTTTGCTAAAGTTTTGAAATTTTATAAAAAAAAAATTTGGTTTTTGTTGTACAGAATACTGAAGATTTCTGAAAGTTTCCCAGAAGCCATTAAGGAATGAAAGATGAATTAATAAAACCCACTGAAGCTCACCTCTTCCCCTCACTGGAAGCAGCCTGCTTTACCTTTATGTATTCCAGAGCTCCAAGGTCATTTTTATTTGGTAAATAAGAAAGCTTCAACACTGGTGCACCTAAACTTTTATTTAAGGTATTTTTGTCACAATGAAATAGTCTTAAATCTAACACAATACCATTTTAAGTCATTTGCTGTAGGTCTTCCACAATTTTAATTGATGATACTTTAGACATGATCTTACTTATTGCAGTGGCATTATGAAGTGGTTTTCAAAATAGATATGAAATCCTCATACTATGTTCAAAGTATTTATTGAATTGACAGCTATAAAATTAATTTTTGAAAAGTCTCTCTTTTCCTAATTAGGCATGAGAGCCATTTTTGTGGATTTGTGGGAAGGAAGAATTTTACTTCTGTTTGCTACAACTTTAATACACACTCTCATATTAATGAATACAAGAGCAAAGTTTCTCAATGAATTGATAACCACAACAGTTCTCTTATCTTCCCAACATATATTCTAAGACCCTGTAGATGTCAAAAAAGCAAGTAGTCCTGAATTCTATACGTAAAGTGCTTTCTATACAGCTATACTTTTAAAGTTCAACTTGTAAACTATAAACAAATCAGATCAGTATATAACTAAATGAAAATTATAACATGTATTATAATAAAGCTGTGTGAACACATTCTCAGAAAACCTTTCTTGTGTTAAAGTGGGATGATTTAGTGCATATCTAATAAGAAAAAATGGAGTAATTGACATAGCAAAGGCTACTGTACAAATGGTTGTTGGGATATAATACAAGTGCTATGCTACCTTAACAAACAATCTTATCCTGAAATAGACACTAAGTGACTAATGTCAAGAGATGTATCCAGAACTGAACACTGAACAAAAGGATGAGCCACATGTTTGTCAGGATGGAGCAGGACAGATGAGAATTCATCATGTTACTCAGAATGGCATGCAAATGAAAATGTATGGTACATTTTCTAAAAAAATATATTTTCGATAGCAGTTGACCACATTTAATTGCTATTATAGAAAGCAAAAGCAAAATTTCAAACAAGTCTAACTACTATAGTGAGTTATCTGCTTTTTGCTTATGAAAACGTAAGGTCAAAGGTAACTACTATTATAATAAAATGTTAATTTATTATATATAAATTTCAAATTATATATATATAAAACCTAAAATGATGTCTGATGACAAAGAGGTAGGAAGAGACAAATAACATCATGTGCCATAGTCTAAGTATTTTCAGATGTGTACTGCCTTATACTAGGGGAAAAAATGAAGACCAGGCCCAGAGTAATCTGTGTAGGTATATAGCTACACATGTGGTCATGCTTAACAAGGTTTTACAGTTATTTCTGGTGCATAACAAGCTTGTACCATCTAGCTTATGTGACTCTTTTTGGCCAATGATTCTTGTGGATTGGTTTGGGCTAAGTATTTCATTGGAAGTCAATCCAGAGCTCTCTTTGTACAGGATATCTCTGTCTCTAAGATCTAGATGGTGGCTACTTAAAATAACTCTGGAGATCAGAGGCCCCTGACAACATTGATGAAATGGGTATTTGTCCAGGATGAATGAGAGATAAACCACTTAGATTTATTATTTGAGGCTCATCCAGTTAATCAACATGACCTGACAGATAGTGTGAAAGAGATGTCTGTTTCAACTGCTAGAGAGCACCTTCCTATGCCAAGAAAATTGGAAAACATGCAGAGACTAGGTCCTCATACATACCAAGGACTTGGAAGAATGGCTGCAGTATACTCTTTTCGAAAACAGAGAAAAACAAACAAGATCTAAAAATAAACAATAGCAAAACTCCTGCACTTACTCCCCAGGCTCCTGTGATATTTAAGTACTTACTGGAAGATTGAAATCATCTATTTTAATTGCAAGGATATGTCTTTTATTCTCCCATCTTGAAGTTTTTAAATGACATATGTCATATTTGTTTAAAAGCAAGACCCATGCTTAAAAATAATTCTTGTGATGTTTTTCATTTGAAGAAAAAAAAAAACCCTTTAAATTATTTCCACAAAGCTTTATTTTTCAGCTCTTTATTTTTCTTTAAAGAAATGCAGAAGGAAGAAAACAATTCTACAGAACATTTTACTTGTCAGTCTTATGGATGGTCTTCAGATACATGGATGATATATCCCACAGTCTCCTCTTTTTCCTGAAATAATTTTGATGGCTTCTAATATGTTTGATATGAGAAGCTCTGTTTCTATTGGATGATGAAAGGGGTCAAGTTCTTATAAGAATGAGAGGGAAACATTCTTTCCAGAATGCTCCACAGGGCTCTCATGTCTACTCAACCCAGAACCTGCCAATCAGCTCAGTTATGGTTTTCACTTCCCTGCTTCTACTTTTACAGCAATGTTAATTCCATTCCTGTTTCGCAGAGGTTTGGATATGTTTCTTGTTTTTAAAAAACATATTCGCAGTGAACAAATAAGTGGATGATGAAAGCACGTAATACTTTTGGATGATCCCATTAGTATTAACCATAAAGCCATTCTTTTCATACATTTTATATTTCTTCTCCATCATTTAGTCTTACTTAGAAAGATGTCTTCAATAGTCTTTCAACCATCCTCCAATTAATCAAGTAGTCACTACAACTTTAATTTATTGGTAAGTAAAATGGAAGTAAATCATTTATTTGATTTGTACTTCTTAGAATTTTAAAAATACAAATGTCAAGTGTTCCATCTCTTTTGAAGTCTAAAAGAGTATGATAGCTAGACATGTAGCATACATAATTACTCCATTAACTTTTATAATTTTGCATGGCATTTTTTAAATTTAAATTCTTAAAACAACATTGACCAAATATAGCTTCATTTTCAAGCCAGAGTATACCTGAATCTTTAAAAGTAATATATTTTACTTTTTGAGATATTAATATAGTTACATCATTTTCAATTCCTTTTCTTCTCTCTAAATCCTCCTGTATACTGCTTACAACTCCTGAACCTATGGCTCAGGCATCATTGCAGAAGAAGTAGAGAAAAGAGATTGTAAAATCCAGAAGAGCAGGGTGTTTGCTGTGAAGTGTGTCTTCTAGGAGTTTCAGGAACTGTACATATAAAGTCTCACCAACATAACTCTAAACATGAGCTGAACAAGGACAATAACAATAGAGATGTTAATGTGGACAAGATAAAGGCCAGGAGGCCTCAACCCCATAAAAATAGCTACAGAGAACTAAGGAATGCTAGAAGTGGGAAAATACTCTTTCCCAGGGAAAATAACACCAACTAGCTATCTAACACAAAATGGTCATCCCTGAAAATACAGGAAAATACCCAAGTAACACTATACAGTCTGGCCAGGTTGTATTTATGTATTTAGGAATATATCTATATGTACATATACATATAAATGTAATAATAATTAATGAAAAAAGAGGCTATGAATTTGAAAGAGAGTAAGGAAGTATATTTTCCATTTTAACTTGGAGTTTTATGAACTGAAATCTTACCAGTTAAGCCTCACGAATCTCAAAAAATGAAGGTTGATAATGAATGGTGTTTTGTGATAGTCCATTGACAGTAATTGTGTGTGTGTTGATACTTGATGTATTACAAAGCAGATATCTTGCTTGTTGGATGATAGCAATGCACTGGTAGCACTTAGACTCCCTGGAAACTGTCTAGCAGTGACACTTACTTACTGTTGCTATGTTAAGGAAAACGTCATTGATACTCTTACTATTGTTATAACAATTTTTCTGATAATAGAAGAGGATTCTGATCTAGTTTAAAGAATAAAATTGAAGACAGAACCCTTCAAATTTTGGTCATCTACTAGGATAATGAGTAATATTAACTTAAAATTTTTTATGAGTTTCTCTTTGAAATCATATAGTTTGATAAGGATTTGGTAGCAAGAGTCATTATATGAAGAATGTGGGGTCTAAACACCAGCAATAAAACTGTGAAATGTTCCTTTTAAACTAATATTTATTCATGTGTGTGTGTGAACAAGGGGAGAGATAGATGGAGAGAGAGAGGGAGTTCAAGGGGGAGAGACGGAAAGGGGTGCCACTGTTCTTGGATGGAAGTCAGAGAACGCCTTACAAGAGTTTCCTTCTTCCACCATGTTAGTCACCAACTTCTGTTATAGGCACTCTTAACCACAGAGGCATCTTGCTATCCCTGGACACTTTTAAAGCATAATGAGTCAATCTACTGCTTGCTCAGAGTACTCACCACCATCATTGCCAGCATTCAAAGATAGCTCTGCTGGGCTCTAAGTGAAGGAGGAAGCTATCATGATTTCTATTCTGTTTGAGAAAAAGATTCTAAGTGTGTTGCAATTAACTGTAGTAGCCAGAGAGCTTTAAGAACATCAAGTAAGTACAATTATTTTTCTTTTAATGGAGAATATAATGTATAAAAGAGTCTGCATGAATTTGTAAAGCAAGTGAGAGGCATCAAAGAAATGGTAGGTATGAATCCATCACATATCTTTTTTTAATTTAATTATGATGATTTTCCACTTTTTATTAAGCACTTGGTATGAAGCAACTTAAACAATGTACTTTCTCTTGAGCTAGAGTTTCACTATATAGCCCAAGTTAGCCTATAACTCACAGTTCAGCCTCTGGGGTACCTGGATTACAGGTATGTACACAATCACGAGCCAGCACTTTCATTTCTAATGCACTATTAGCCACTTTGGGTCAAAGAGGAAACAGAAGTGCAGAAACATTTTCTTGAACTTGTGAATTGTAGATTCTAGATTTATATAGATATCTAAAACCATATATATGTACATATATGTACATACATACTTATGCATGTATATACATATATAATATATATGTGTATATGACTATATATGTAAATTTATGGCCAGAGGGAATGGGGTAGGAGGCTATGGGAAGTAAATGAGATGGATATTAAGATGTTCAAAGTACATAGTTTACTTGAAGTAGTCAGACTGTCTTTATGTCTTGCACTCTATAAAATAAATGGATGCCTGTAAAAAGTAAAACTTATCTGTGAAAGGGAACAAAATAACAATAGGTGCTCAGATGTGTTAAATGCTTGTCCATTTTCCTTCAATATTATTTCTAAATATGGTGGAGTGCAGAATAGGCAAATAATAGAAAAAGAGAACCTAAGAAATCAGAGAACCATGCTTTTCAGCCAGGCCAAAACAAACAAAAATAAAACAAAACCAACAAAACACTGTTGCAGAAAATATAGTTGCCAGGACAAGCCTACAGTGAGCCAAATGAAACCCCTTTTTTTTACCTCCTTCAGTTTCACACTTCCTAACAGGAACTTTGTCACTGACTGGAAACCATGGGTTAACACCCAAATGCGAAGTAAAACCATTCCTTCTCTTAAGAGGAGCACAAGTGGGAGCATCTCCAGGTTGGGCTTGTGGGGAGCACCACCAGCTCTCAGCAGAGAGTAGAAATTCACCATGTGGAGTAAGTTCCACAGCAATAAACACTGAAACCTAAACTAATCTACATGTGCTATGAGCTTTCTCACAGGAGACACAATGGGCTATCCGTTTGCAGAATCGTACATGTATATATATGCAATATATACGTGGTAGCAGTATTTGGCTTGGATAGCTCCACAAAAGTGATTTGGCTTTAAAGGCTACAGATGTGTGCCCATAGGACCTTAATGCTGTTTACCTCACTATAGCACTCAGCAGAAAGCCAGCACTTCTGTGTAAATGGGGTTGGGGTTTTGAGTACCTTTAGATTAGGCATCTTTAAGCTCTAATATTCAATAGGTGAGGATTAAATGTATTTTTTAAAAAAAAAATCTTACTGTATTTTAAGTTTTCAATGATAAAACCTTTATGATTCAAGAAAAACTTGAATTTTCATATGTGGGTTTCTAGTTAAGCTTTTAATATAACCTTACATGAAGTCTAGCTATGGATCATCCCAAGATATGTAGAAAAGAAATCATGCAAAGTGGCAAGATTCCTTGAAAACCTGAAGAAGTAATGGCATTTTATTGTAACTATGTCTCTGCTTGTAAGAACAAGCACCACTGGCTGCATCTAGTTCCGAGTCATCTGTTAGAAGGAACTTTCCTTAAAGAATGTTGAGTATCCCAAACATCCAGGTTGTCGACGTAGAGCTTGGGTGATTTTAGACTGACGTACCAACTTTCCCTCAGGAAACAGATGTGACTTAAGGATTATGGCTGAGTCTTGTCTTCACTGTTTTCGAATCCCCAAAGTAGAATGATTCTTGTAGTGTCGAGCAAAACTTAATCCTGTGAATAAGCACAACTGAATTGCCCCCTAAGGAACGTCGTCCAAGGGGAGGAGCTTCCAGTTCACATTCTGGATACCCTCAGTAAGATGACAATGTCTACACTGTTTATGCCAGCCCGCAGATGGCCATCTCTGTCTGCTCGGAAGAGAAGTGGGGTGAACATAGCTAGGTATGGATCAAATGGCTTTCCTCTGAACAAATCTTCCTGCTTCAGTTGATGACTACAAAGGGAACATTTTTATTTTTTAAGATTCTCAGCCTTCCTAGTTAGTCTTGTTTCTAGCCAAATTGCACACAAATGTTCCCTTGAAGCCAGACGGACACTTTTCAGACGCTGTGCTGCATGTTGATTTCTCCTGGTTAGGTTCCGCTCTGGGCCTGGTGCTTACACAGTTTTACACATGGGGGAAATTGCCTAATAAATCACAGTGCTCATAGGCTCCATACATAAATATAGCTTTTCTTCATAGCTTCTACATGGTACAAAATGCATTGAGGACTGATTCTCTATGAGCAATTGTGCAATTTTATGCATTTGCAAGAACCAGGGACTTTAATAAATCAAACTTTTGGAGTCCTGGGAGTATTTTTCTTTTTACCAAGGTCTGAATATTTTATATGGTTTGTGGTCATTTATTTTTTTAAACATTCTGGTCGGTTCTCAGTTTACTTGGAAATGTTGGCTTCAGACTTGTAATTTCTGCTCGAGTTGAATTTTCCACTCGCATCAACTTTATAGCTCTCTGGTGGTGTGCAGAGGCTAGAACAGACATTTTTGCCAGTTCAACCAACTTCATTGAGACACTCAGAATCTTAAGATAATGGTCGTGATTCAGCTCTTACAACCACCCCCACAGATTTAAGCAGAATCTGCTACTGGCCTCATATGAATAACATTCTTCAGTTCTTCATCAGGGTGTCTGGGAGTATGCAAAATCCTGCTCCACATGGCAGCACAAATGTTATCCCCCATCCTAAAACCAAATATCTAGGTCAATCAAATCCTTTGTGAGAAATGAAGCACCCACAGAAACAAGATGTCTTCATGATTGCGACTAAAAGAATGTTTAGAGCTCAGAACTGATGCAGAATTGTCATTAATCCAACAGACATGTTTATGAATGGAAAAAATGCAATAGCAGTAGGTTGCCTAGGAAGGATAAAATGATTTTAAATAAATTTCTTTACTTTGTTTTAGGAGCATGATCTCAGGAGCATGACAAGAACCTCGGTGTCATTTAAGGATAAATGACATAAGGCATGACTTGCCTAATATCACAGAACAAAACAATCAAGACTCAGCACTCAAGTCACTGTATAAAATCCAGGCAGAGCTAAAAGTAAAGCTAGTTATTATGCATGAATGAGTATTTTAAGTTAATTCCATGGAGAAAATAAACCTTCAGAGAAGTTGAAGGAGGAGAATTAGCAATACTTGAGCAATACATGCGTATATGACCCATGCCTTACCTTCATGGAAGAACTATTTTAAAATGAGCTCTCAAACAGGAAGAGAAGATGGGAAGCTCATGTTTTACTACTGATGCATTATTCCAGCTCCATAGACATCTTCTTAAACTCAAAATCATAAGGTCAAGTTTGGATTTTTAAACCAAATTTGGGAAACATTCATATGTAATTATTGGCACTGTTAACTCAACTGCCCTTACTTTAGAAGGAATTGCCACATAATGATTCCTTTTTACAGGAGTTTGTGCCATACATTGTACTAAAAAACAGGGAACATACGTGTGGAATTTAAGATCATCCCTGTCTTCTAGAAGTTTGGAGTCTAGATGAAAGGCACAAATGACCACATAAGGAGACTTTAATAACTAAGTAGTTATTAAATGCATTTACTCATGATTTCATTTACAGCTAAGGAAAGCTAAGTTTTCTAAACTATAATCTATATTTGAATGACTTTATGAAGTTTTATTATGTCAAGGTATGTGTAGTAAAACATTTACTAACAACATTTTGTTGTCAGCAAGTGAACACCGTTGGGTGCAACAGCATTCACTCCAGGAATGTCTTTGTTTTCCCAAATGAATTTGTTCTCTATCTAACTCTATTTTCTACTTCACACCCAGCCCCTGACATCAGACTTAGACTTTTTGTCACAGTAAATCTGACTACTCTAGGATGAATGTAATCATACAATACTTTTTCCTTAAAAATAAATTTCATTGTGCATATTTAAGGTGTGCAGTATGTTGTTGTTATATGATTCAAAACAGCTTCTGCTGTGACACAAACATCTGCATCAGCTCACATGAGCCAGGGCTATCATTTTAGAAAAAAGTCTGAATATGCTATCTATATTTTTCATGCTATGCTAGATCCTCATAACTTTTGCTCTGCATATCTCTACTTTGCACCTTCAAGCTATATCATGCCAGTGGCTTCTTTTTTCTTTTTGTATTTTTAAACTTTTATTCTTCTCTCATACATTCCTTCCCAATCAGAGTTTCCCCTCCCTACACTTCTTCCAATCCCTCCCCGCAATTCCCTTCCCTCTCCCTCAAATCAACTCCTCCTTCGTTTCCCTTCAAAAAAAAACAAACAAACAAACAAAAAAACACAAAAAACAAAATAAAAACAAAAGCAAGCCTCACAGGGATATCCCAGGAAATAGCCTAACAAGATAAAATAAGACTGAGCAAAGACTCTCATATGGCTGGATATACAACCAAGTAAAGTAAAGAGTCCCAAGTTCAGATAAAAGAGTCAGAGTTACCCCCATTCTCATTGTTGAGAGTCCTATAAGAGCACCCAGCTACACAACCATAAGGTATCCTCCTTTTCCCTTCCCTATCCCTATAACAGTAACTACATAATTATGTGACTTCTTTTTTCCTATGTTCAATTTCACTTAGCAAAATGTGCTCTATGTTGATTCATGTTGTAGTAAAAGGCAAAATCTTTTTTGCAGATGAGTTAGAGTGATTTTATTTCCTATGAGCATATTCCCAGAAGAGGGATTTTTGTTTCCTCTGGTGACTCTACTTTTACTTATTGAGGAACTCCATATTGTTTTTATAACAACTCGGCCATTTTCATTCCCAGAAACAGTGTTTGAGAGTTTCTTTTTCCAGTTTTGTGTGTGTGTGTCTGTGTGTGTGCCAACATTCCTGCCATACTGATAGCAACTATTTAAGGTATGAGGTTTATCTTATGGTGGCATTTGTCTACATCTCCCTGATGACTAGTGAAGTTGGCTACCTTTTTCTATACCTGCTGATCATTTATAATGCTTCTTTGATGTATCTGATTCAATTACTCCCCATTACAAATCAGGGTTTGTGTTTCCTTGTATTTAGTTAAAAATAAAAAAGCATTTCATGAATCTGGATACTAACATTAGCCTCTTACTAGGCACAAGATTTCTCTCAACCTTAGGTTGCCTTTTAACTTGTGCCTTTTGCTGTGTAGCTTGATGTAGTCCCATTTGCTTATTTTTACTTTTGCAGCCTCTAATATTGATGTGATAGTTAAGAAATATAGCCAAGGTCAATCTCAAGGAGCTTTGATTTTATGTTTCTTTTGTCTTTTTCATTAATTAATTAATTTATTTTAAACTCCAAATTTTATTCCCTTCCCAGTCCACCCTCCAACTGTTCACATCCCATATCTCCTCCGCGCCC
>JAJTUV010004351.1:0-23293 GCA_021653895.1 Mastomys natalensis
TTAAAATCTTCTAGAGCCTCACATCATCACTTTTCTCAGTCTGAGCTAAAGAGAGAAAACCCTGGTACTGTTCAGTTTTACTCCAGCCTAACCTATAAGTGCTGTATTTGATCCTCCAAACACTGAGTTATGTGTGAGCCCGAGTTTGTATCTTTCTTTCTGTCAAGCTATTTCTTTTCAAAGCTTGAAGGCAATCTGTAGGAACTATTTGGTTCAGCTCCCCGTGGCTTGTCTCCTCTTCAGTTGTCTCGAGTCACCCTAGCATCCTATGAGCACTGACCAAGCACAGGCTCCACATCGAGCCACCCACACACACTCATCACAATCCCCATGAGAACCCCAAGGAAAGGATGAGGTCTTCTCTCTCTGCTGCCCCCACAGTGCCTCAACCTGGGTGCTGGACAAGAATTACTCAGCCTCGAGGGCTGTGCCAGGAGATATGATCCTTAAGGCAGAGATCAGAGCAGATTAAACATATCACATGTTTACCAAATGAGAGCACCGAGGCACAGCAAGGGGTGGGCAGGATAGTAAGCATGGACACCTCAGACTACAGATGCCAGGGTTAAGCTCACTGCCCACCAAGCTGACCTCAGAACTTGAGAACAGACCTACTCTACTGATCTGGCCTGTAGCAGCTGCCATTGACTGACTACAGATTTAGCACCTCTCACTGAGGCCATGAATGAGCTGTCTGGGTGCTGAGTTGATTGCTCAGCTCTTCTTAGGATGACCTGTAAGGAGAGGAGAAAGAAGAAGCTGGAATCATCAGGGATTGAGCGGGCTGGGGTGGGGGGGAGGCAGTTCTTTCCATGGCATGGAGTTTGTGGAGACTCAGGAGATTAAAGAATCCTGGAAAAAATAAAAATCAAACCACTGTCTTAATGGCCAATCAAGGAGGCAGAGGTTTGGGGACAGAAAGAGAATGTTGTATTTGTTTGCAATCAATTTTAATACCAATAAACATGCTTTACTTGTAACCAAGGCTTGCTTTGCTCATAACCATAGTCTGGCTGAGCTGCCAGGATGGTTCATCATGGTTGCCTTCAAGAATACATCGAAGGTCATCTCACTAAAGGCTGTAATGCCTAGCACAAGCCTGATACTGCACAAGGGATGCACTTATGGTCATTTATGGTGGCCTAAAAAGAGGAGGTAAAAAGAGGTCAGGGCTAGTTTGCAAAGAGATGAGAGATAGGCTTGGTGAGAAGGCGGTCAGAGCAGAATGGAGACATGTCTCTCCTCCCTTCTCCTCCTCCCTGTCATAGGTGGTTATTAAGCAGAGACATGATGGGGCACCAAATTTTTCATGTCACCTTCCCCCCTATGTCCCTTTTTTGCAATAGCTCTCTCCCCCTTCCCATTTGATAGGAGATTTTTTTGGGTTTTTATATGACCTTATCTAAAAGTTCTTCCACCTTTGGAAATTTGCTATGTTTTCGGGGATGTCACCTGAGGTTTCTAGAGTCAGTTTGGGCCCAAATAACCCCCCCCAGTGGTGGGAGGTAAATGCTGAGGCTTTATTTGAGTTGCTGAAGCATAAAACCCTTTCCCAACACTAACGACCACGGGACCCCACCCAAAAGGATATAGTGATTCCACAACTCCCCCTTTCAAAGGAAAACCGAATTATTTTTTCCAAAAGAAAAAAAGGGAGAGTTTAGACCCAAATGAAAAGGGAAAAGGGTTCTCCCTCATTTAACTTCTAGAAACACTGTAGGGAAATTTGGAGACATTGCTATGAATTTAAAGGAAAACCGTTCCTTACTCACTGACACCTTTTAATAAAAACCCTACTAAGAAAGGCCAAATTATAAATTTATGAAAGGGGTTGGTACCCTTTTCTTAAAGGGGGTTTTTTGGGGGTTAAAATTTCCTTCCTGGAAATTTTCAAAGGAGACAGCAAGGCGGGAGAGATGATTCAGAGGTAAAAACACGGCGTTTTCCGAGGTTCGGGTTCCCCCAAACCCCCAAAACATGGCATTTCACAACTGCCTGAAAACCCCATTTTCCCGGGGGATTTGAACCCCCCAAGTAGACATGAAAGAAAAAACCAAAGCACAAAAAAGAGAGGGGAGAGAGAGAGGAGAGAGGGGAGAGAGAGAAGAGAGAGAGAATATAAAGGGAGGAGACAGTGTTTTCCGGGTTCCGGGTGTGAAATGACAGGGGAAAAAGGAAATTGGAAGTCGAGGGGAAAAACAGCCCACGGTGACCTCAGTCAAGATTTCAGAAAAGGGCAATCGGGAAGCTTCCTGGAAAGTTAAAAGGGATAAAAAGGGGTTTTAAACAAGGTGGGGTTGGGGAAGAAAATGAGATGTAGATGCTTCAGGGTGTCCCAAAGAATCAAAGCAAGCCCAAACCCCTTGAAAATGTTTCCTTGGGCTCCTCTCCAGGGGGGAAATTTCCCAAAAATGTTTTGGAGAAAGGCCCAAAACAATGAGCCCCTCAGAGGCAAACACACTAGTTTAATGAGGACTTATTTTGTGTTTTTTTTTCCTGGTACTCAAAAAGGGGAATAATGAGGTTGTGACTCCAACACAAAACATAAGGTGTTTGTCCTATGGGACCCCTTCCCCGGGGAGGCAGCTGTCAAAACAGGACGGGGGAAAATAGCTGCCAAAACCCACCTACAGGGATCCTTACTCTTAGACGCATCCAAAAGATCCAACCCATTGGTTTCTGTCTACCCCATGGTTTTCGGGTGGGTGGGAGGGGGTTTAATTCCTTTTTGGTACAGGGCCCCGGGTGCCCCCTTAAACCGTTGCTTTCCATCCCCACAAACCTGTTGGCCACCCATGAAGTTTTCCCCAAGGGCCCACACATTTCCCCCCCCCGAACCCCCTTCTATGGGGAGCATAAATTACAAGCTCACAGATAATTTGGTTTTTTTCCCAATCACCTACAGATTTTTTTTCAGTGTAAGGTGTTTTATATTCATAAGTTTTTTTGGTCTCACTGAGAAGCTAAAATTCTGGTTGCAGGAAGGCCCCCTCCCCCACTTAAAACCCCAAAGTCAGGGACCCTTTTTCAAGCTGTAAAAAGGGGGGAAGAAAACCGTAAATTAGTCCGAAAATGAAAGCTTGGGGGGGGGGCCCCCCTTTCCTAAAGCGGCAAAAAATGAAAAATTATTCCCACAAAAGTTATATTGTTTACCTTTGATAAAAAAATGTCCTGCAAAAAGGGGGAGAATCCCTGATTGAGTCCTGTAAAGGGTTTAGCCATGAAGAAAAAGATCAATAGGATTTGCCTCAATTTTCCCCAGCCCAAAATTTCTGCGGGATTTTTTTGGATAGAAAATTTGGATTTATCTCATCTTTTGGCTTTTTTTTTCTTTTGGAACTTAAAATTCCGGGAAAACACTCTGGTTTCCTGGGAACCCCAGTGATTGTTTTAGAGAGTTTCTTTTTTGTTTTTCAGATGGTTATTTTGAGTTTTTTGTTTTGTACAAGTTTTGCTTTTAACCCACCCTTATCTATTTTATCTATCTATCAAATCTATTTTATCAAATTCAACCTATCTCTATAATTTATCCTTCATTTTTCCTCTCTATCAAAATCTATCATCTATCTATCTCATCCACCATTATTTTTTTTTTTTGGGTTTGTTTTAATTTCCCAAAAAAACTCATCAAAACTAAAATTTATGGCTATTGTATTTTCTTTCTCCAATGTCAGAACGCCCCCTTCCCCCAATTTTGGAAAAAAATCATGGGGTTTTCTGCATTTTCACTCTAAACGTTTAAAGGGAGAAGTTTGTTTCAAAATTTGGGACTAAAAAAAATGTGTTTTTTAAACCCTTGTATGTCCCCCCAACAAACCCCTTAAAATTTTCGGGCCCTCAGAAACTCCAATTCCCAAAATGCCCCCGGACCTCTTTAAAACTGTCAAACCCTAAAACACATGGGCCCAAAAAACATGAAAAATCTTCGGGGGAGTTTTTTAAAAGTGGGGCCCCATGCAGGTGCCAAAAGGTTTGGGTTTTAGGGGTTTTTTTCAATTGTTTTTTAAAATTTTAATTTTGGAAACAGGGGTTTTAAATGAATTTTGGAGGTAGATTTAGCTAGATTGGCTGCCCAAGGCCCCAAAGAGATCCCCCCTTGGGGGCCCCCACCCCCTTCTCCGGGCTGGGGGATTACGTTGACCCAAATTTCCGGGCTCTTTTTTTAAAAAAAAAAGGGGTACTGGGGAAAAACCAAAAGCTCATCCAAGTCCAGTAAACACCTTATGCCCTTGGCCAAACCCCCCCCTTTTTAAAAAGGGAAAGCTGTCCCCCGGGGTTTTCTGAAGGCAGGGGAAAAACTGGGCCTTAACTCCGGGACTCGTGTGATTTTGGACCCTGGTTGGGGCCCAAGGGTCATTTTTAAAAAGTCTGACAAAAAATTAGACCCTTTAAGGCCCAGGTGACAAAAGTACTAAGGGCCCCGGAGGCCCCCCAAAGAGGACCCCCACATTCTGTGCCCCCTTTGGGAAGGAAGGGGCCCTGTCAAATATTGCTTTTTTATTTTCCTAAAAAGTTTCCCCTAATCAATCACCCCACCCCTAATCCAACAGATTTGGGTCCAAGTCTCTTCTGGTGGCAAAAAAACCAAATTTCCCAAGTCAGGAAGGCGGGGCCCAAAAAAATATTAATGGAAAAAAAAAGAAAAACGAGTAAGCCCTGAGAAGGGGAAATCCCCCCCAAAAGGAGATGAGTGTATTTTTTTATTAATTGCAAGGGCCTCTGTAAGAGGGCCCCTACAAAAAACACCCTAGAGTAGAAATTTCCCAGACCATTCTTTCTAGGTGGCTCGAATTTGGACTGTGGAGTCTGGTTTGGGAAAACCCACCCTCTGCCACTACTTTGCTCTATGACTTTTGCCATTAATTTAAAATTCCGCACTTCTTTTTTTTATAATTTGATAGTTAAAAACTGCTTATAAAATTAAACAAGATGTAGAAGACAAGTTTTAAAAGAGGCAAGCTTTGGGGCATGTGTAAAGGGAATGATCTTGATTAGGCAAATTTCAGGTGGAAAGCCCAAAATTCAAAAAGTGGGGGGGCCTTCCCTGGTTTGAGCCCCGGGGACGAAATAAAAAGGGAAATGCTAGCTGAAAATTAAAATTGGGTTTCTTCTTAATGACTTTAGATTCAATGTCCACCACACCTTGCTGTCAGGCCCTTTCCCCAGCATGATCTTAAAAATTTAAAACCCAAAAAAAAGCCTCCCTACCTTAAGTTTTTTTGTTATTTATCCCCGCAATGGGAAAAGTGGGGAAAATACATATAAACGGGCCTAAAAATTTTTTTCATGGGGTTTTGGGTGGATTCTAAAGGGAAAATTTGATAGTTCAAAAAGGGAAAATGACGGGTACTGCTTAGTTCTGAAACAAGTGATATAAACACATCCAAGGGTTAAAAAAGTCCTTTCTCCTGACTTATGCTCACTTTTCCCCCCCCCCCTTGCTCTAGAGTCAAAGTAAATAAATTTCTGTGACAAAAATGCTTGTCTATGTACAAAGGGGCCCAGGTTTAAACCCAACACTACAAAAAAAAAGGAAGCTATTAACAAAAACAACTCAAATTTCCCCCTGATTTCTAAAAAAGTGACGAATCCTATAGCCGCTGTTAGGTGAATACAACCCCGAGTGTGGATAGTTAAAAACCCTGAGGGTCTTGGGCCTTTTCCCCATCGTCTCCCTTAAACACTAGGGTCGGGGCCCTTAAAATTTTTTTTCTTTTTGGTGGGGAAAAAACTTGGCAAAGCAACTTAAAGAAAGGAAAAGGTTTTTTTTGACTCTAGTACAAGGATTGCCCCTAAAGAAGGGAAATGTGGGGGGTTTAGGTCACCCCACCCTCTGTCCAAAAAAGCAGAAACAATGGGTACTGAAGCTTTTTTTGCCTTTTTTCCTGTTTTTATTCGAAGGGCCCCCGTAAATCCATGAAATGGTGCCAACCCTCAGGGTGGGTCTTCAAAAACCCTTAAAATCTCACAGATAAATTTTAGACCCCCGTCCGGTTTTATAAACAATTTTATAAGTCCCCTCCTTGTCAACTTGAAACAAACAAAATTGGAAAAAAACCCTCCCTTTTAAGTGATAACCTTAAAACCCTTGGCCCCCAAAGGCTCTGGAAAATTTTTAAAAGTTTTCCCGCCTAACTTCATAAACACCCCACAAGTCTTTTTTGGGAAGTTTTTTTTTAATGCTTTTTTATATGTGTTTTAGGGGAAAGCCATCTGTGAGCAAAACCCCCTGGGGGCCCGAAGAAAGGGAGTAGATCTCCCACAGCTAGGTTACCCAAAAGTCATGGGCCCCCAAATGAGTGCTAGGATCCAAAATTGGTCCTCGGTGTCTTAGTTTAGGGGTTTTTTTTGTTTTTTTACAAGAGACACCATGGCCACGGCAACTCTTTTAAAAGGGGAAAACATTTATTTTTGGGCTGGCTTAAAAAAAAACCCCCCCCTTTCCCGAGGTTTTAGTCCCTTATTGTTTTTGGTGGGAAGCATGGCAGTGTGCAGGCAAAATGTTGCTGGAAAAAAGGGGCTTTTAGAGGTTACATCTTTATCTGTAGGCAGTGAAGTGAATTTTTTTAAGCCACAAGGGTGGGTTTACTTTTTGGAAAACTTCAAAACCACCCCCCTTTACCCATTCCCGGCGACACCTACTCCAACAAAACCAACCCCCTCCAACAAGGCCCCATCTTCTGATAGTGCCACTCAACTGGGGCCCAAACTTTTTAAAATTTTAAATATTTAGGATTAATAAGTCTCTGGAAACCCTTTCCCATTCAAAACCCCCACACACTGAAAGAGTAGTGCCATCCGTCTTTAACAGTTTTAAAATTTTTTCAAAAGTGAAAAAGAAGAAAAACTTTTTTTTAAAATCAGGCAATGTTTAACTGTGGCCTCTGTACAGGGACACCCGAAAAAATCCCTACTCCTGAAGGGGGAATCCATAATAAGGGAAATATCAGAAAATCAAACCGGAATTTTGGGCCCAAAATTTTGGGGTCCTGATGGAAAAAACATTAGATTCCAAAAGGCCAGGCACATGGACCCATCTTTATTTTTAGCACTAAAGGGGCAAAACAAACTGGATTTCTTTGGGGTTGAAGACCAGCCTTTTTTTTTACACATTTAGTTCCCGGGGCAGCCAGCCTACAAAATGAAAAACTTGTCTTGAAACAAAAAAACCCAAAAGAGGAAGAAGAAAAATTCCAAAAGGGCTTTAGTAAAATTTAGGTTTCCCCTTTCCCGCACACAGGTTTTTTATTTCTTCGGGGCATTTTTACTTTTATGGGGCCTTCCCCTTCCTTTTGGGGAAAATCCCATGGTCTGTCATCTAAACATCCTGCCATCCCCTTTTTTAAAATTTCCTTTATCTTCCTGGCTTCAACAAAGGGTGCTTCCTTAAAAAGCTCACCTTCCTTGGCATTTAGCCCGTCTGCAATGTTAAATTCCCCTCCTCATCTTCCAAGGGGGCCCCATTCCTCGTATCTTGCTTTCCTTCTGTTTTTTTGCCTCTTTACTGGTTCTCAGGCTGAAGACCCCTTAAGTGCAGTGAACCCCCATGCACTGCCCCCTGCCAAATTTTAATTCTCTCCCGAGTTCCCCCTGCCAACCCAAAATAGCTGGGTTATTTAAAATTTTGACCCCGAAAAAATTCTTAGGACACAGGCAGATTAGCCATATTCCTTTTCCAAATAAAAGGCTTGTGGTCCAGTTCCCAAAACTCCTTTTTTCCCTTTTAAATTTGGGTACCCCCTCATAAGCACCCCCCTTATAAAACACACACCCCACACCTCACACACAAAAACCAAACACACACCACGTCAAAATCTTTCCAACATCCGGGCCCTTTCCCAAAAACCCATCAGAAAAGGGTACCCCAAGCTTTGCTTTTGATAGTCTAATGCTTTTTCCCGCTTTCCCAATTTCCTTTTTTTTTCCCAAATTTTTCCCCCAAAACCCAATTTTAAAAAAGGTTTAGATTTATCCCAGTCAAAAAAACCCCACTTTTGGTTACCAGTAGCAGAGTTTGCCAGAAGCAACGGGAAGGAAGGAAGGGGTCACTGGCTTTTCCCCGGCCTTTTCCCCCCATGCAGGGGCACAGCTAAAGGGGTGGGCTTTAAATAATCACATTTCATCTACAGCTACGAAGAAAAAAGAGATACCCAGTAAACATCCAAACTCCTTTCTCCTTGGGCCCCCCGGGCAAGGTTTGGTACCCACAGTTTCCTTTGGGGTTTCCCCTCTCTATTAGTTTAGAAAACCCCCCAAAAGAGAGATATTTAAGGGGTTTGTTTTCTGTGATTCTAGATCCCCTTTAAGTTAATAAAACCGTACTAACCAGCTAATTTTGATATTTAAAAGTCTTTGGAAGATTAGAAAATTTGTCCACCATAGGCCCGGCCTTTTACCCCAAATTTGAACCCCAAAAAGCGTTTAAAGGGTCCCCCAGTGGGAGGGGTTTTTAAAGTCTAAAGGGTTGGGGAAGTTAGACACCAAACAGAGGCACAAGAAAGAGAAGTATGCTCTTGGACATGGGACTGGGAAAAATTTTAGCCCCAAAGGGCCCAGCTTTTCATATATTTTGGTCCCCCTTACCAGGCAAAACCTCTCGGGGTACCCGTGGGCAGCTTGTAAAAGATTTGGGAAAAAATCACTTTAGGCTTCCCCGGTGATTGAGAATAGCAAAAATTCCCCCGATCCCCTTGTTTTTTAGTGTAGGGCCTTCCAAAATTTAGGGCTCTATTTCTTTTTTAAAAAAAAACTTCCTTCCCTTTTTTTTTAATTATTGATAAAAGAAAGGCACCCTATGTCAAAGAGTGCCCGAGGGCCCCCTGAGACCAAAAGCTGGATCTCCCCGGAGTGGATTCCCGACGACTGTTTAAACCTTTAAGGATGGAAAAAGAATTTTTTCCCCTTGAAAGAGCAGTAAAGCCCCCCCTTTAAAAATTGGGGCCAAACTCTCCGCCCCCAGGGCCCACTTTTTTAAATTTTCAATATAGGGGCCAAACCCAGGGCCTCCCTCATTTTAAAACTAAAAAAACCCCGTTTAAATTTTAAAAAGGGATCATAAAAAAAAGCCAATAAAAACCTTTTAAAAAAAGAAAAAAAAAGGGATCCACCAAGCACATAATGGGTTTAAACCCGACATTTGGGGTTTTTTTCTTTTTGGGACATTTTTGTAGAGGACTTTGGAAAGGGGTAAAAAAAGGGCCCAATTATATGTACATGTGGGCCTCCTGCCATGTCCTTTTGGGATGATTTTCCAAATGTCATGGTAAAATGTTAGGAAAAGGGGAAACCACCCCAACCCCTCCATATTCCCTCCTCCCCCGTCCTTTCCCAAAAATGGAGGGTGCTGCCCCTTTCCCCCGGCTTTAAACCAGCTTTTCAAAATTTTGGGTATGAATTTTTGGGTCTAAATTTAAAAGCAAGTTGTAAACAGATCAGGTTTCACAGTGCCCATGAAGATCTCACCTCCCTAAAACCCCCTTTCCCCCCCATGACGGGCTCTTTCAATCCCCAAAAAGGCTTTTTCCCGTTTCTCCCCGCCCGAGAAACGTGGTCTAAAAGAATTTGGGTTTACCTCGAGGAATTCAAAAAGTTTTGGAAGTAGGAAACAAAACCTTTTGGGGAAAAAAACCCCGAATCCTATAATTGGTTTTAGTGGGGGGGAACCTTGGGGGAGCCAGGATAAGGGCCCGGTCAAAAGGGGGAAAATCAAAAAAGCAAAGGCCCCAAAAAAAACCCATCAGGGCTGCCTCTGGGGTGCCCGGGCTTGGGGAAATGGAAACTTCCCCCTCTCTGGGCCCCCAGTTTTCTTATTGATTGAGCGATTTGCTTTAAAAAAAATTCTTTTTCCAAATCCTGTGGAATCAAAGTTACAAGGGAAACCTTAAGGGGGTTGCTAAAAGTTTTTGCAAGCAAGCAGACTCACTTAAATTCCCCAAAACCCCCCCAAACCGCATCTACCCCAACAATTTTGGTTGGCTTTTCCCCTTTTCTAATTTTTAAAACCCATTTAAGAACCCAAAAAACCCCAATTTCTTGGAGGAGCATCCCGAGGAGGGTTAAGACCCTAATCTCCAGAAAAAAACCATAACTTTCTACAGGGTTCTCTCCTTTTTCCCACAGAATAAGGACATGGGCCTTGGGGTCAGTTAAAACCCCTTCGAAAGATGAGAAAAAAAAGGGCCCCCCCAAAAACAACCCTTTTGATGGAAGGTTTAGTGGCAAAATGGAGAGATTAGGATTAAAGGGGTATGGGGCGGCCCCCTGGTCTCCCCAATGCCCCCCAGAAAAGCAAAAAGAAAGCCTTCAAAGCCGGGGATCCAGCCCAAATATGAATGCCCAAACTGAGGTAAAGGGAATTTTTTGGTTTTGAAGTGATTTGGTACAAAACAGGGGTTAGTGTTCCCCTGCAAACTTTTGTTCCGGGATCAGCAAAAAAATAACCCCCCTACCCCCGCCCCCGGGACACAAGCATGGGCCCCCCCTTGGGAGTGCAACCCAGCCCCCGCGCCCCGAAAACCCTTTGGTGTAGGTCTTTAGCTGGTTTTTCCCGCAGGGGACCCTACCCCCCCCTTTGGGATTCTTGGGGAGGGATGCTGTGGGGTTTAAAGGTCCTGACCCGGGGGGCCCCCGACCCCCCAACAAAGGGAAAACCATAGGCCCCGCAGCCAGGATCCCCCCTTTTCTCTCAAAATCCTTTCCAAAATCTGGGAAAGGCCAGAGCCAGTGGGGGAGCCGGGTGCACGCGGACGCTCCGGGGGGATTGTGTCCCCATTTTTTTTCCGGGGGTTAAAAAAGCCCCGGTGGGAAACTGAGGGCGATCTTTTCTCGGGGACAAAAAAGCCTTGTCGCCCAGGGGGAGAATCTTAAAACTTTCTAGGGACAGCTGCTGGCCCCGGACAAAAGATTTCCTCATTTGGGGGGGGCCCCCGTTTTTACCAAAGTTTTCAAAAAAGGGGGAGGGGTCTTTGATTGGGTGGAGCCCCCTTTAAAAGGGGGGGGCCCGGATTGGAAAGATGGAAAGTCCCAAATTTTCCCCGAAAGGCCCGGGTTTGGGAGGGGCTTGCCCCAAAGGGAAATTTTCTTTTTGGGGAGCCCCACCCACTTTATCCCCGAAGCACACACAAAAACTCACCCTTTGCGTTTCCCCGTGGGCCCAAAAATTTAACCTTTTCCCTTTTTGCAGTGGGTTGTGAGTCCCCGGGTGCCTTTCAGAGTTTTTACACAAAAAAAGGGACCCGTAAACCCGTTTTTGAATGTGAAAATCCCTCAGCTTGTCCCTCTCCTAGGAAGTGCTGTTCCCCCAATTCCCGGTTAAATTTTTCCCCATGGTATACTTTTTCACATGTGGGGATAAGTAAAAAAGTTAAATCCGATAGGCGGGCTATCACTTTTAAAAATAAGTTTAAAAAAGATCCCCACATTCTTTCTTTTTTTTTTTTTTTCTTTTTTTTTTTTTTTTTTTTTAAAGTTTTTTTGTTTTGGGTTTTTTTTTATCTTTAAAAGGTTTCTCTGTAGCTGTCTTTTGGGCAGACCCAAAAAAGGGCATCGGGTCCCATTAAAGATGGTTTTGACCACCCTTTTGGGCACTGGAAATTAAAAACCCCAGGAATCTGGAAGAGCAATCGTGTTTTTAAAAACTGAACCAAACTCTGGGAGTCCTCAACATTATTTCTAATCAACCTAATAACTTTAGTGGTAAAGTGGTTTGGGGTCTGGGTATTTTAGGCCCAAATTGGAAATTTTTAGATAGAAAGATTGCTTGAAAACCCGGAAATTTGGGGCTAGCCCCGGGGGAACATAGTGAAATTCATCTTTAAAAAAAACAAAAATTACAATAACTGCCCTTGGGAAGTGGGACGAAAAAGGGGGGAAAAATTTTTGGGGGAAAGCCCGGTTGTTTGCTTCTTTGGTTTTTATTAACCTTCTGATGAAATCTGGGAGATGACCTTGGGGATATCATTTGACCTTTTTTGCTAACCAACAGGCCCTCGAACAAATCCAAGGAGGGACTACTTTCTCTTCTGTAGGGGTAGGGGGGAGACAACTTCACTTTCTGACCTTCCCCCCGTGGGGAAAACCTCTCTTTTTTTCACTCTTCGTGTCAATTTTTCGGTCCCTTTCTTAATACTTAAAAATTTCAAACACCTTTTCTTTTTGGGTTTAACTATCCCCGTGTCCCTGGTTTGGGTAAAAACATCCTGGGGGAGCCACCCACTTAACCCTCTTAGGGAAACCCGGGGAAATCCTTCCTGAAAGTTAAATAAAAAAACAATCCTCTGTGCCTTCCCTTTTGGCACGCCCCTAACAAAATTTCTTCCCCTTTCCCCGGGGAAAAACCCTTCACATGGTTCAAGAGGGCTGCTTTTTCCCCCGGATTCCCCATGGTATTCCGCACCCCTTGCATGGGGCCCTTGTCTTGGCAAATTTTTGATGGTGTTCATAACCCCATGTCCTTAAAATGGAGACACACTCACTATAAAGAATTTAATTTTTTAAAACTAGATTTGGGTTCTCAATCGGAGGGCGGCAACCCAAAGACCCCTCCAAAAAAACCCCAAAATAAATTTCTTATAATTTTTAACGTGGGAAAAAAAAATTTAGTTATGAAAATGCAAAAGTTAATTTTTATGTTCCGGGAGTCCCCCAAATGAAAGGAAAAAAATTTTCGTTAAAGGAAAAAAAACCCCAAAATTAAAAAAAAAAAAGGGTTTTTGGAACCTGAAACTAGACCCGAATTTTTTTTAACGAAATTAGAGCGAGTAGGTCTAAACTTTGTTTTAAAATTTTAGCGCCGAGGGTCCAAAAAAAGCTTTTTTACTTACTCTTACCATTTACATTACACTGGGACCGAAAAACCAATTTATAAAAATCCTCAAAATTTTTTCATCCCCTTTCATCTTTTTGCAAGGGGGAATAGACCGCCCTTTAAAATTTTAACAATGCATTCCCTTCATTTCAACTAAAAGTTTTCCCCCTTTTTTGAAATTTTTCTTATCCCTCCTGATTATGGTTTGGATCGGAAATTTTCCCCCAAAAGGGGTTTTTTTTTTAATGCCCCCAGTTCCCAGCTGGTGGCATTTTTGGGGGGTGGTTTTTTTAAAAATTGTGAGATGAGGTCGGGTGGAGGAAAATAAGAGGGACCAGTGAAGGTTTTTAAACAAAGATCCATCCCCCCCAACCCCCCGCTTTTTGTTCAGTCTGGGGTTTGGGAAAAACCCTTTTCTTTTACAGACCCCCTCGCCCTGGCATTTTCACCTTTACCCGGGGGCACATTGGTTGAACCCAGAAAATGTGGGATTGAAAACCCCTTTAAACCCTGAGCTACAGTTTTCCCTTTTCCACCGGGGGGTTTGGCCCCCCCTGAATACTTTTAGTGCTTTCCCCATAGGAGTGGAAATATTAGGGGATATGGCTTGGGTTTGGAAATTTGGTGGGCCTTGGAGGTATGTGTCCCTGTTTGGGTTTTTAGGTCTCTTAAAACCCGGCTATACCCAGTGTGGAGCCCCGTCCCCCCACCTGGCCCTTAAATCAAAGAAAATTTGAACTCCATTCCCTCTCTAGCACCATGTTTGAATGTGGCTCGCCAATTTTTTTTGCCACGGTGAAAATAAATGGAATGAATCTCTAAAAAAAGGAAAGCCGGCCCCCTTTAAATGTTTTTTTTTAAGGGGTTGCCTTGGTCAATTTTATCTCTTCAGAGGGAGGAGAACCCTAAGGGCCCCCACCCCTTTTATGTGTGTATGTCAAAACATCCTTTTCAGCAAACTTGAAACACAAAAACGTTTATGGGGGCCATTGCTGAACTTTGCTTGGGAAAGTAGTTTGGCAATCTTTTGAAACTTTATTGAAAAAAAAGGGGAGATGCGGGGGGGCACAGTTTAACCAGCAGTTCCCGGGGGTTTAGAAGGCAGAAAACAAACAAAAAAATGGGATAAAAAGATGCTCATGGGGGTTAGAGGAGGCCCAGCAGTTAGGAGCACTGGGCTCTCTTTTCCCGAGTAACTGGGTTTTTTATTCCCCGCACTCCAGTGGTTCACAATTTTCTTAATCCAAATTCCAGAGAATCCAGCGCGTAGGCAAAAAGTGCAAAAAACACAAAAAAAAAAGAAATTAAAATGGGCCAAAAAGTGGAGCCCTTTTTTATGGGTTTTGCTCTGGGGGTTTGAATTACCCCCAAAATTTTTAATCAATTCCCTATCTCAAAGAGTCAAAAAAAGAATTTGTTTTGAAAAAATTAACTCTAAGTTTCCCCCCCCCTCTCCCCGCTTTTTTTTTTGGGGGCCCTGAAGAGGAAAATTTTAAGTCTTCTTTTACCCCCCCCCACCCATCATGGCAAACAAAATCCTCATAGTTTCCCCAAAAAAAGGAGTCAAGGCTCCCCCTGCTTTGTAACGGGGGGCCTTGGGGCCCCAATTTTTAAGTGACTTTTGGGTTTTGTCCCCTGAAAAAGGAAAAGGGGGAAACCCTGTGCATTTTATTGCGCAGTTGTCCCCGGGGTTTATGAAGAATTGTTTAAAAAAAAAAAGAAAATATGCGAATGCCCCGTTTGGGTGTAGGGCCAAAAGGGCAGCCCCTCACCCCACCCCCACCCCCCTCCCCCCTCCTCCCCCCGCGGGGTATGCTTCCCCATCTCCCCGTGGAAGTGTAAGGGATATCTTTTAAAAATGTTTATTTTGTCCCCCCCAGTCTGGGAAGGGGTAAAAAAACTTTAAATTTTCCCGGGTCTTTTTTTGGCCCCCCTGCAGTGAGGGTGTCCCGAAAAGGGACTCCCCGCTTTTTTTCCTTTTTAAGGGGCCCTTTTTTGGGTGCTTCTTAAATTAGTGACAAAAAAAAAAGAATCTTAAATTCCAAAAAAAGACCTAACTAATAAGGGAGAAATTAAATCACTTACCCCTACAAATTTTAAAAATTTTTTAAAAAGGCCCGGGTGGGGGGCCTCATGTCCCAACAGCCAAACCCCCTATTAAAAAATCATGTGGGCGTTGATCCCCGTGGGCACTGTAAACCCGTGACCTCCCCCGCAAAGATCCCAAGGTTCATGGGTAAACCCCCCCTCAAGGCAAGTCCCAAAATTTTAAAATTTGGAGCCCGGGTTTTTTGGCGCACTCTTTAATCCAGCATTGGAAAGGCCCAAAGTAGGTGGACTTGTGAGTTTTCAGGGGGGGGGGTGGGGGGGGAGCCTTATTACCTTTGGAAAATTCCAGAATAGCCCCGGGTACCTTGTGAGAACTGTCCCAAAAAAAAAAAACCCAAAAAAACACCTTTAAAAAAAAAACAAAAAAATTTAAACCCAAAAAAAGTTTTAAAGGTCAAAAACGTGCCAAATAAAATTATGTAATTTAAATAGCTTTAAAAAATTTTACAAAAGTTTCAATTTTTCAACTGGAAAAAAAAATTAAAAAAAAAAACCTAAAAAAAAAAAAAAAGGAAAATTTAAAATTTTTTAAAGTTCCCAAAATAATTTTATTTCAAAAAATGAAAACCCGATTTTCTCCCACACAGGTTGCATCCAACTTACAGTAACATCCCCTTGATACAATTTCTTTTTTCCCGTGTGTTTTTTTTTAAATTTTATTTTTTAAAAATCCATCATGTCTCAGAAAGGCCAAATTTTTTGTCATTCTTTTTCTGGAAAAATTTTAAAAGTCTTTTTTAGTCAGTAGCTTGGGGAAACCTTTTTGAGTCTCAGGGACTTTTAAATCCCAAGTTGAAAAATTTTCCCCCTAGAAGCAAAGAAGGATTTGGCCCCCCTTTTCAGTTCCCGATTTCCCCACCCCCCCTACAATTTAAAGAATTTTTCCCCCATTGTGTATCACAAAAAATTAAAAAGGACCTAATGTGGAAAGCCCGCTCTGTCATATTTAACCCTTTTAAAGGGGTGACAAAAAAATTTAAAAAGAGGGCCCGCTTGTCCCCCAGATTACCGTGGTGTGATTTAAAGTAAAAAGTTTCCCTTTTTTTTTGTTTTAAATTTTGATAGTGAAAATATAGTAGGGAAATCCTCAAAAAAACCTCCAAGTTCCCAAAAAAATCATTTCAAAAGAGTTTTAAGAGGGTGGGGAGACTAAGTGTTTAAAAAAGTATTCCAAAATAAATCCTTCAATTAAAAGGGAAAAAATGAAAACCTGGGGCTCCAGCGGGGGGTTCCCCAGTAGAAAACCCGTCTGTGAAATTTTATCCCATGGATTGGATAACAGATTTTTTTTATTTTTTTTTTGGAAAAATTTTTTTTTAAACCAAACAAAAACCCCCCCGTTCTTTAAGAAATTTCCCCCCCCAAATTTACTTTTCCCCCCTCCCTAACCCCAAAACTTAAACCCCCCCAAACCCCCTACCCCATCCCCCCCAAGGAAAACCCCCCCGAGCACCGGGCCCGGGGAAAAACCTTTTCCCTTTTTAAATAAACCCTTCCCCTAGGGAGTTAAAAAAAAAAAAACCCCCTATTTGGTTGGTAAAGAAAGGGAAATAAAATCAGCCCTTTTATCTCTTCTTTTCCCCCAGAAACCCTTGGAGACAACTCCCCAAAGGAAATACGGGCACCGGGCAGGGAAAACCAAGGGGGAGAGCCTATTTTCTCTATAATTAACACTGAAAAAAGGGGGGTTTTCCCGCCCCAGCCTGAGGGGGTTTTCCTTTTCCCTTTTAAAATTTGGGGGATTATTTTTTTGGAAAAACCGGTCCCCGAATGTTGGGGTAAAGATCTGCCTGTGGCGGGGGGATTGGCCCCAAAGGCCCAAAACCCCCCTTTACCCGGTTTTAAAAACTGGGTTTTGGGGCCCAAAACCTAAAGGATGGTCCCCATTACCTGCCCCAAAACCCAACTTAAATGACCCAGGTGCCCACTTTTGAACAGAGATCAAAACCCCCTCACTCCTGTCCTTAGTGGTCAAAAACCCTTTTGGCATCCCCTGAAAAGACTGATCTTTTTTGCGGCATTTTTTTGTTTAGGCAGGTGATCCCCATGGGGTGGGTTTTAGGTGTGGTTGTTTTAAAGCCAGTTTGGAAAGGGGCATCATTCCCAACGGGGTCGGGCTATGGGGCACTGGACCCTTTTTTTTGGGTATTATAAAGGGGAAAATAAGGGATTTTGCTGATCCTGTGGGATGCCCCTTCCCCGGGGGGAAGGGGGGGCCCCTCCCCTCTAAAGGGGCCCCAACAGTAGGGGACGGGGTGGGAGGGGAAAAAAAGCCCATTTTTCTAGTGGAAACCCAAAACCTTTTTTTATACTTTTTCCCTAACCCGCTAAATTGTTGTGGGTAAAAAAGGTGAAAGCGACCCATGTTGAGCTGTTCCCTTTTTTTGGCCCAAATATTTCCCCCCCATTGAAAAAGGTTCCCCCCGTTGTTTTTGTAAACAACCAAAAACCCTGAAATTTTGGCCAAAACAACAGAAAAAATTGCCTCTTAAGTCTTTTAAATTCTGACACAAAAAGCCACCCCAACTTCCACATAAAATTCAAATACAACAACAAAAAAAGGGACCCACTAAACATATAACTTTGTAAAATCCCTTCCCCCAGGGCCAGAAAAAGGTTAATTTCCTTTTTTTGTTTCCAAAAAAATCCTTTCTTTGGGGCTCCAAAACTCCCCTTTCCTTTACCTTTCAAACCCAAACAAGCCCCCAAATTTTGGCCCAAATTTTCCTTTTTCTTAAAGAAAAGACCCAAGAAAAAACGTGGCCCCTTTTTAAGGTCTTTTTCCCTTAAAAGTAGGGGGCCCCCCTGAATTTTTCCTTTTCCACCGGGCCCTTTTTAAACCCCTTTTAAATTTTTACACCAAAACCCCAAAAACCAAAACCTTTTTTGGGTGTTAAAATTTGGGGGGTTTTTTATGTCCCCAGGGGGTGAAACAGGTTTGGATTTTGACCTTTTGGAATAGGGTTTTCACATTTTTCTTAACCTCCTTTCGGCTCCCAACCCGGGGGGCCCCTTCCCCCCTCAGAACTTCCTTTTCCCCAACCCGTAATGCGGGGGTTTTTTGGTAAAGACCCCAAGTTCCCCCAAATTAAAATTTTTACATTTTTTTTTCTTTTTCCCCAAACAAAAAACCTTTAAATAAACCAAATTGGTTAACACTGGGGTTTCTGTAAAACCGGACCATTTCTTTTTATTTGGGGCCCCGGGGGTTTTGGGGGGTTTGGAATTTTTGGAAAAAAAGTAGGTGCCCTTTTGGGGCTTAAGACCCCTTCCCCAAATAGTTTAACAGACCTTTTCAGGTGAAATCGAACCCCCCAAAATTTTCCTGGAAATTTAACCTTCCTAGAAAATGTTTGGCCGGGTTTTCCCCTTTGGGGAATGTTCTGCCCTTTTTCCCCCCTTTTGGGTCCCCATAAGGTGGGCAAAACTTTCCCGATTAAAACCCAAGACACGGGGGAAAGGGTCCCGGCCAACTTCATTGACCCCTTTTTCCCGGGGTTAAAGTCCTTTAATGGGAAAAAAAACAATTTTAAAAAAGGGGAAAAGAACCACTATCATACCAACTCCCAATCATAAGGATAAATGCTTGTTTTTTCTCAAAAGCATCCATATTCTTTGTCTCAAAACTCTTCCTCCACCTTCAGAGCCAGCAACATAGCACCAGAATATGGTCACATTTGCCTCTGACTTACAGCAGAAAAAAATTCCTCTTTAAGGTCTCCCCTGATTAGATAGGATCCCCTGAATAGTCCCAATTTACTCTCGAAAACCCTAAAAGCCCTTTAATTTTTTATCACGCCTGCAAAGTCTTTTGCTGATAAGATAACATAGTCACAGGATGAAGCAGTAGCATGTGGACCTTTTTGATTAGCAGTGCACATATTCTTATCACATTTTCCAAAAGCTCAGGGAGCCCTTTGCCACCCTCAGAACTTCTTCTCTACCCTCTGGGCTCCTTGGTTTTTGGTCTTTGTTTCCCATTATTTTTACATTTTTTTTCCCAGCAAAAACTCTTACTATCCTAAATTGTAATGGCTCGTTGACCGTTGTGTGGTTTGTACATGCTTGGCCCAGGGTGTGGCACTGTTAGGAGGTGTGGCCTGTTGAAGTAGGTGTGTCACTGTGGGGGTGGTCTTAAGACCCTTACCCTGGAAGTCGGTCTTCCAACAGCAGCCCTTTAGTGAAAACAGAACTCTTTTAGCTCCTCCTGCACCATACTGCCCAGATGCTGCCATGTTCCTGCCTTTAATGATAATGAAACCCCTGAACTGTAAGCCAGCCCCAATTAAATGTTGTCCTTATAAGATTTGCCTTGGTCATGGTGTCTGTTCACAGCAGTAAAACCCTAACTAAGACAGAAGTTGGTACTAGAGACTGGGTATTGCTGTAAAAGACCTGACCATGCTTTTATTTGGAAGAATGTGGATTTGGGGACTTTGGATTTGGAAAGCCAGTGGAATGCTTTAATTGGGGCTTAATGAGCTATCCTAGTAGAAATATAGATGACTTGTTACTGAGAGTGATTTTTTATTTTTGCTGACCTGGCCCAAGAGGTTTCAGTGGAGAATTTCAATATGTGGGGCCCAGAGATGTTTTTGTGGTATTTTGGATGAAGGATGTTGCTGCTTTTTTCCCCTTGTTGAAGAGTCTCAGGCTTAAGTGAAGAGACTCAGATTAACTGCATTGACAAGGGAAACCTCAGAAACACTCATCATAGACTTTGTTCTCTGGTTAAGTCTTATGAAGAACATTTTAAACAAGCATTTGAAAGCTGAAGAAAGGAAAAATATAAAATTTTATGGTTTGAATTTTAATGGGGCACCAAAGGGAAAAGAAATGGAGCTGAATCCTGTGTTCAAGGGTATTAATTGAATTAAGGGAGTAGTGACGTTGGGGCAAGATTCCACCCAGCTAAATTTGGTCCAGGAATGGTAATACAAGCCTTTAATCTCATGAGGAGAAGACAAGCAGATCTTTGAGTTCAAGACCACTAGAAGCAATTTGCTTTCAGTTGGCAAGGCCAGCAGTATACCCTTACAATTTTGCCCCAAGGGTATATTAATTTCTGCCTTGTGTCTTAATTAGAAGGTATCTTGATTTTGTCTCTTCCACAAAATATCACGCTGGTGCACTATATTGATGACATTATGCTGATTGGACCAAGTGAACAGGAGGTAGCAACCGCTCTGGGCTCATTGGTAACACTTATGTGTATCAGAGGATGGGAAATAAATCCAAAACCAAAATTCAAAGGGCATCTACCTCTGAACCCGTAAGCCAGCCCCAATTTTAAATTTTTGTCCTTATAAGACTTGCCTTGGTCATGGTGTCTGTTCACAGCAGTAAAACCCTAAATAAGACAGAAGTTGGTACTAGAGACTGGGGTATTCTGTAAAAGACCCCGACCATGCTTGGAGTCCAGTGGTGTGGGAACATGCCCGAGATATTCCTTTAAGGTAAAAGATAAATTATTGCATTTGGCCCCTCCCACCACCAAGAAGAAGCACAAAAATTTAGTGGGTCTATTTGGATTCTGGAGACAGCACATTCCTCACTTGGGTGTGTTATTCAGGCCCATTTACCAAGTGACTTGGAAAGCTGCTAGCTTTGTGTGGGGGCCTGTAACAGGAGAAGGCTGTTAACAGACCAGGCTACAGCGCTGTCTACCACTTGGACCATCTGATCCAGCAGATTCTATGGTACTTGAGGTGTCAGTGGCAGCTAGAGATGTTGTTTGGAGCCTGTGGCAGGCCCCTGTATGGAATCACAGAAGAGACCTTTGGGATTTTGGAGCAAAGCTCTACCATCATCTTCAGACAACTATTCTCCCTTTGAAAAACAGCTCTTGGCCTGCTATTGGGCCTTAGTGGAAACTGAGGTGGAACGTTTGACAATAGGACACCAAGGTCCCATCATGAGCTGGGTGTTATCGGACCCTCCCAAATCATAAAGTAGAACGTGCACAGCAGCAGTCTATTATCAGATGGAAGTGGTATATAAGTGATCGGGCCCGAGCAGGTCCTGAAGGCACAAGCAAATTACATGAAGAAGTTGTTCAAATGCCTATGGTTTCTACTCCTTTTACAATGCCATCTGCTGCCAAGCATGCACCTGTAACCTTATGGGGTATCCCTCTGATCAGATGACTGAAGAAGAATAAGACTAGGACCTGATTTATTGATGGTTCTACATGTTATGCAGGCAGCACCCAGAAGTGGAGGGCTGCAGCATTACAGCTCCTTTCTGGGACAACCCTGAAAAATCCAGGTGAAGGAAAATGTTCCCAAGGGACATTGCCCAACTGTAAATTTACAAATGTGTTTGCTATTATACAAGGAATAGTTATATCATGTTAGGCATATTCATGACCTTGTTATTGTTTCATGTGGCCATGATATATTATTTGTGTCAAGTTGACAAGGGGTGGATTGTAGTGATTATTCCTGGTTGTCAAGTTGACTATATCTGGAATGAACTACAATCCAGAGTTGGAAGGCTCACCTGTGATCCTGATCTTGAGGCTGGGAGATAACAAGTTTCTGACCTGGATCTTGGCATGGAGATCTTGGGGCACAGTGGCTATGAATCCAGGAGACTAAGGCAAGGAGATCTCTGAGTTCAATTACAGCCTGGGACAAAACAAGTCCTAGATCCAGGTGTGTTAATACCTTTAATCTGGGCCACACCTTCTGCTGGAGACCTACGTAAGGACATTGGGAAAAAGAAAGATTTTCTCTTCTTTGCCTGCTTGCCTTGTGGGACTGAGCAACTGCTAGATCCTGGGACTTGCATTCACAGCTGCGGCTGACCATTGTTGGGGAGTTGGACTATACATCATCAACAAATTCCCTTATGATGTAGAGACTACCCATAAGTTCTGTGACTCTAGAGAACCCTGACTAATATAACCATTGCTTTTTTGTCTTGGGGTGTTTTTTTTTTTTTCCCCCAAAAAATATCAAGATATACAAGCGCAGAGACAAGGTTAGCCCCGCATCCCCCAATCAGTTTCAGCGTCTTGTATAGTACTCGACACAACAGTGCTTAAATAATGTGTCAGGGAGGAAAACTCTTTTGTGTTCCATGACTTTCTATACTAAATTCCATTCTGGCCGTATGACTATTCCTCCTTCCAGGAACCCCAACTCATCAAAGCTGAAGGGACACTTAGCTAAGGAAAATGTACCCAGAGAGGGAATGCATGGTTTCTAGGGTAACACAGGAGCCTAGTGCGATGCCGGACTGAGGCCAAAGCTCAAGTGTCCCCACTGTGTGGCCCTTGGACTCAGATGACTCCAATTTCCTTCACTGCTCATAAGAAGTTCACATCTGGGCTGGAAAGATGGCTCAGCGGGTAAGAGCACTGACTGTTCTTCCAGAGGTCTTGAGTTCAATTCCCACCAACCACATGGTGGCTCACAACCATCCATAATGAGCTCTGATGCCCTCTTCTGTGTGTCTGAAGTCAGCTATAGTGTGCAAAAAAATAAACAAATAAATCTTTAAAAAGGAAAAGAGAAGGAGGAGGAGAGGAGGAGGAGAAAGAGTAGGAGTAGGAGGAGGAGGAGGAGGAGGAAGTTGTTCACATCTGAGCCTCTGCAGTCCTGTAACCTCCTCCTAGTCCCAGACAGGCCTAGTACACCTTGTTTCAATTTGCCAGGCCTTTAGAACCAGCGCAGGCTAATGCGGCACAGCCCCCTCCAGCTCCATGCTTATTACTAATCCTTTTTGCCCTCTTTGGCGGATGTCTTTGTGTGTAGGAGTAGAGACTGGGCCCTTGAGTTCCTTGTTAAAAAACAAAACAAAACTGTGGCTCTTTAAAATATTTTCAGACTGTGCATAAGCACAATAGTCCTTGATCTTGTTCTAAAATTACTATTGTTACTAGCTTCGTTTCTAAAATGCGTTCCCTGAAACAATTAGATAGTATAAGGCGAGGAAAAACAAAGCCCCTTGGGAGGGGTTGGCCGGACCCACGTGCTAGAGCTTCAGTTTTCATTTGGAAAGGGGGACATTTCCCTTTTCTTGCTAAAACCTGGTTGAGGGAAAAAACCCGCCTTTCCCTAGAGTGGAAGCCTCCGGGACCAGAAAAGGTGGGTTTTGTTGTCTTGGCAATAGCGAGGTTGGGCTGAGCAAACGGCTGTAGCAGCCAAAAGATGCTGGAGGGGTGGAGCCTCTGGTCTGTGGCGGCTGCGGCCCGGGGCTTGCAGGTTGGTGGACCGGGTTGGGGGAGGGGGGGGGTCGCAGGGACACTGGGGGTTTCCCAGCCACCCCAAATTTTGTTTGGGAGGGTGTGCGTACTTTGGCGGTCGGAATTTGGGGGTTCTCGTTTGGGGTTGAGCGGGGGCTAAACCGGGCGGCGGAGGCGGGGATGGCGGA
>JAJTUV010004352.1:0-40235 GCA_021653895.1 Mastomys natalensis
GGGGGGAGAGAGACAGAAATTACACAGTGACAGAGGGCTGAGACTATGCTGATTTAATCTTATTTTTTGGATGGGGTTAACCTCAAACTCAGTATAGGCCAATATGATCATGACGTTGTGTGTGTGATAATTTGAGGATGGAAATGGCAGCATGGTTTAGCAGGTAAAGGCCCTTGCCACCAAGCCTGATGATCTGAGTTTGATCCCAGGGACCCACACTGTGGGAGGAGTGAATCAGTTCTTACAGGTTGTCCTCTGAGTTCGACATGTGAACAGTGGTTTGCACTCCCATGGACACGCACATAACTAAATGTAATTAACAATAAAAAAAAAAAAAAAATTTCGAGGTGGCCGGGGGGTGGTGGCGCACGCCTTTAATCCCGCACTTGGGAGGCAGAGGCAGGTGGATTTCTGAGTTCGAGGCCAGCCTGGTCTACAGAGTGAGTTCCAGGACACCCAGGACTACACAGAGAAACCCTGTCTCGAAAAAACCAAAAAAAAAAAAAAAAAAAAAAAAAAAAAAAAAAAAAATCGAGGTAGAGCTAGTTGTGGCACATGCCCTTTATTACAGCACATGGAAATGTGATCTCTGTGAGATCAAGGCCAGTTTTGTTGCTTACAAGCTAGAAACAATGAGGAGGTGGATATAAAGAGGTTGAGTTGGATCACAGGAACCAAAACACAGAGAGAAAGCATTCCGGTGTTCTGCAGCAGTGACCATAGCTTACGATAATCCATTCTTCCTTTGCTTTGTCTTTTTCAGATGTTTTCACATTTATTTATTTATTTATTTGGACTCTGTGTGTGTGTGTGTGTGTGTGTGTGTGTGTGTGTGTGTGTGTGTGTGTTTGGCAGTCAGCAGACAATTTCCAGGAGTCAGTTTATACCTTCTACCATGTGGCAACTCAAGTTGTCAGACTTGGTGGCACTTGCTGAGTTGTTTTTTTTTTTGTTTGCTTCCCCCAACCCCCAGACAGGGTTTTCTCTGTGTAGCCCTGGCTGGCTGTCCTGGAATTGACTCTGTAGACCAGGCTAATCTTGAATTTACAGAGATCTCCCTGCCTCTGCCTCTAGAGTGCTGGATTAAAGGTGTGTACTACCACTGCCCAACTCTGCTAAGCCATTTTACAGGCCCTTGTTTATTTGTTTTTGGGACAAGGTCTCATGTAGCCCAGGCTTCCTGGAATTCCCTCTGTAGCTGAGGATGACTTGACTCCTGATTGTCCCGCTTTCACTCCCACATGTTGGGATTACAATCATACCACCAGGCCCTGCTTATCTAACACATATGTTATGAAAATGTAGAAGAGCTTGAAGACTCTAAACATAAAGACATGATAAGAAGAGTAACTTGCTAATTACTATGATATCATCGGTATACATCATATGCATGTTTTGAAATATTACACTGAACCCCATTAGTATGTATGGTTGATATGGTTTTCTTTGGGTTTTTTTGTTTTTGTTTTTTCCAGACAGGGTTTCCCTGTGTAACCCTGGCTGTCCTGGAACTCACTCTGTAGACCAGACTGGCCTCGAACTCAGAAATCAGCCTGCCTCTTCCTCCCCCAAGTGCTGGGATTAAAGGTATGTGCCACCACTGCCCGGTTTCTTCTTCTTCTTCTTTCTTCTTCTTCTCTTCTTCTTTCTTCTTCTTCTTCTCTTCTTCTTCTTCTTCTTCTTCTTCTCTTCTTCTTCTTCTTCTTTTTAACAGATTCATTGAGCAATTTGTTTGAGGAGATGAGGGATGGCTTAGGACTTGCTCATTAACCCCATGTGTCCTGGCTATACTCCTTAGGGATTTGACTGCCAGCTCAGCTATTGCTCGTTAGCTCGATTGTGCCTCCTCTCTGTGCAGCCTGGAAGAAAACACCCATTCTAGGTAGGCCTCAAGGGTTAGAGAAACTAACTAGCCAAACAAAAGTACTAAGAATATAACCCAGAGATGAAACTGGATCTGGCTTCCAGAGCTCAGGGAGCCACTTACTTTGTGTATGAGCAGGGATGACATTCACAGATATCTGCAATGAAAACTGTATTTCCAGAATGTATCTTCTTTATGTTTTTAAAAGATTTATTTATTTTGTTTATCTGAGTACACTGTTGTTCTCTTCAGACACACCAGAAGAAGGCATTGGATCCCATTCCAGATGGTCGTGAGCCACCATGTGGTTGCTGGGAATTGAACTCAGGACCTCTAGGAAGAGCAGTCAGTGCTCTTAACCACTGAGCCATCTCTCCAGCCCCTTTAGTTTTTAATTCATAACACCTTGATGGCCAACAGGGAGGAGAAAATTGTGGAACATACACCCGTGCACACAGTTTGTATTGCTTTCTTGAGACAGGGGTTCACTGTGTAACTTAGGCTGGCCTCAAACTTTTGATTTTCTCATGCTCCTGGACTGCTGAGACACAGGCATGTGACCTAACGCCCAGCTAAATCCTGTATTTCTTAAGTGAGACTCATGATTTAGACAAGCTGTCAAAGACTTGAAAGTTAAAACATTGGCTGGGCGGTGGTGCACACGCCTTTAATCCCAGCACTTGGGAGGCAGAGGCAGGCAGATTTCTGAGTTCGAGGCCAGCCTGGTCTACAGAGTGAGTTCCAGGACAGCCCCTGACACACAGAGAAACCTGTCTCGAAAAAAACCAAAAAAAAAAAAAAGAAAGAAAGTTAAAACATTGAATACACTTTTAAAAATTTAAAAGTGATTACATCCCATTAGCCATCAAGGTTTGTAGGTCAATGCCAGCAATATTCGCTAAGGGGGAAAGGGAATTAGTTTTTTACCAAAGGACAGATGATGTAATTCCAACATAAGACTGGCAGTTTAGGCTTAGCAGTTTTTAAGTTCTACAACATGAAGATCTGCTTAAAAAAAAAAAAAAAAAGGTCCCATGAGTTACTAAGCAATGTGGTGTCCTACAGGCAGGTGAATCCCTGGGCCATACCTCTAAGTCTCACACGCCCACCCTTTGCTTCCAGTTCAGAGCTGCCTGCTGCTCATGGCTTCTCTATTGTAACTCTTCAGACTTTGCATGTAGGAAGGGAAAAGCCACTGGGTTTAGTCTGTCTGAAAATATTTTTAGCAGTTTAAAATGGCAGAGCGATACCCTTTAATCTAATTTTGTTTTGGCCTTGCCAAGTTAGCAGAAGGCAGGCAGCTTTCAGGTCAGTATTTTAGGGATTTCCTACAACATTCCTGGTTTTCTATATTTATCAGCCCTTACCCTTGAGTAAGAAGGAAGAAGGGCAGCCAGGCACTGGTGGCGCACGTCTTTAATCCCAGCACTTGGGAGACAGAGGCAGGTAGATTTTCTGAGTTCGAGGCCAACCTGGTCTACAGAGTGAGTTCCAGGACAGCCTGGGCTACAAAGAGAAACCCTGTCTCGAAAAAAACCAGAAAAAAAAAAAGAAAAAAAAAAAAAGGGCTAGCCTATACTGGAGTTTAGCACCCTTCCCCCTAAGTAATAATAATAGAAATAGCAATAATAATAATTATCATTATATAATAATCATATAAGGCCGGGCGGTGGTGGCGCACGCCTTTAATCCCAGCACTTGGGAGGCAGAGGCAGGCGGATTTCTGAGTTCGAGGCCAGCCTGGTCTACAGAGTGAGTTCCAGGACAGCCAGAGCTAGACAGAGAAAACTCTGTCTCGAAAAAACCAAAAAAAAAAAAAAAAAAAAAAAAAAAAATATATATATATATATATATATATATATATATATATAATAATCATATAATATAGACAATGTTTCTAGAATATTAAGTAGTAATAATATTATTAACTGTGTCTGTGTATGATAGGGGGCATGAGTGCCATGGACTGTATATGCAGGTCAGAGGGCAGCTATGTGGAGGTGGTTCGATCCTTCTATCTTGGATTCCATGGATTAAACTGAAGTTGACAGCTTTCGGTGACAAGAGCTTTACTGGTGGAGACCTTCCTACCACATCAGTTTCATTATGTATACTAGGATGTCCTCAAACTCAAGATCCTTCTTCGTTAGCCTCCCTAGAGTCAGGATTAGAGGACTGTACCATAACTGCTGGCCCCAGCATCATCTTTCCTCTTTAGAACTGTTACCAGTCTCTGAAGTCACATTCTCCTAAGTATTCTAACTCAGCATTGGAAATGAATCTGTTTTTTCTTGAAGTTCCAATAAACAAAACTCCAAAAGAGGCTGGGCAGTGGTGGCGCACGCCTTTAATCCCAGCACTTGGGAGGCAGAGGCAGGCGGATTTCTGAGTTCGAGGCCAGCCTGGTCTACAGAGTGAGTTCCAGGACAGCCAGGACTATACAGAGAAACCCTGTCTCAAAAAAACCAAAAAAAAAAAAAAAAAAACTCCAAAAGATTGATTATAATTTTAAAACACAAGAAGAGGGCTGTGCATGTTGGTGCATGCCTTTAATCTTGGAAGGCAGAGGTTAGGAGGTCTCCGTGAGTTCGAGGCCAGCAAGGTCGACATAGTGAGACCCTGGGTTTTTTTTCCTTGTTGTCTTTGTTTGTTTGTTTATGGGTTTGGGAGATGGCTTAGCCACTAAAGGCTAGGTGCATAATAAAAAATGAAATATGAAATAAAACTCCAAAACAACTGAAGAATAACAAAAAAACAAGAGGAGAATAACCAGGTGGGCGTGGTGGTGTGTACTGGAATCCCAGCACTTAGAAGGCAGAGGCAGGTCCATTGGTGTTCAAGACCAGCCTTGGCTACAGAAGACCTTGTTTCAAAAACTACATAAAAGCATACTGACTTAGACAACTCCTTTTACCTCCATACTTCTAATTATCCTTCGGAGCCAGGAGTGCTAGCTCAGGCCTTTAATCTGCACTTGAGAGACTGAGCGAGCCGCCTCAAGTTTGAGGCTACAAAATGAGAGCCTGCCTCCAAACAAACAAACAAGCAAAAAACCAAACCAAACCAAACCAGAAAAGGGGGGAGGGGGCTAGGGAAGTAACTCAGTAAAAGGGCCCTTGCCTAGCATGTACAAGGCTCTGGGGTTGATCCTTCTCCAGCAACACGAATGCTCACTCCTTCAATAATAGAGATGCAGCACTCTCCTTGAACTTTGTCCCAATCCAAGATAAAACGCAGTGTGACCACTCCACAAAGACCCTGGGGTATCCAGCTCTGGAAATCCCTTGATTATTGCTTAACTTCCAGCTGTGCAAAGTCCAGTTAGTTCGGCCCTTGGGTTTAGGTTCCTGGGCCTCAGAGAATGGCAAGAAAGTTTGTTTAAGGCCACCACCTATGGAAGCAAAACAATGGATGCATATCCCTCCCCACGCCCTACATCATGACTGGCCCAGGGCAGGTACTTACACAGTCCACCCATGATTTAACATCTGTTGGGCATCTGTGTGTTGTACCTTGCAAGAGGAAACATAACAAATTCCAACCTCTGTGTATGTGTGTCTGTGTGCGCTTGTGAGTGTGGCCATTCACAAAGAATGATCGTGCCATGTCGTGTTGTTACAGTGGTTTGAGCAGTGAAGCTGTGTGTGCTGCCCACGTGATGGGAAGCCAGTCACAAAGATGTCTTCATGGAACAACCCTGGACCAAGCTTTGACTCCTTTTCTATGTGAGACATTGAATTACGTGAGACCCAGGTTAGACCCAACCATTGCTTGAGGCCTGTTGCAGGATAGTTGATCTTACTGTGAACTCCAAGATTGTGTTTCTTGCTGGGAAAACCTGTTTCTAGTTGTAGTGTGGCTCAACCTTAATACACACCTTTAATCCCAAACATCAAAGGTAAAGTTAGTTTGTAGCAGGAAGCACCTTTGTTTGAAAGTGATGTCTAGCTGGGCGGTGGTGGCGAATGCCTTTAATCCCAGCACTTGGGAGGCACAGGCAGGCAGATTTCTGAATTCGAGGCCAGCCTGGTCTACAGAGTGAGTTCTGAGTTCGGTGATGACCGGGAAGCTTCAGTGTGAGTGCTAGGAACCAAACTTGGCTCCTTGGGAAGAATAGCTAGCACCCTTGACAACTGAGCCATCTTTCCAGCTCCTATCAACTGCTTTTCTTTTTTTTTTTTTTTTTTGGTTTTTCGAGACAGGGTTTCTCTGTGTAGCCCGGGCTGTCCTGGAACTCACTCTGTAGACCAGGCTGGCCTCGAACTCAGAAATCCGCCTGCCTCTGCCTCCCAAGTGCTGGGATTAAAGGCAGTGCGCCACCACCGCCCGGCTAACTCTTTTCTTCCAACTCTGTAGATAGTTTCAAAGCACTGAGAGGCCCAACGAGTTGCCTCCACTCACACAACTTATAAGCCCTAGAGCAGGGAGCTCATCGCTAGTTGTAGAACTGCAGCTCCCAAGCTTTCTCCTTCATCTCTCCCAGGATACCTTCAGGTTCAGGTTGTGGGGCTAGATGCAGATAGTGTATTTGCTTTAATATAGGCTGTTGACTTAGAACGCCTGTGAAGGTAGGAAAGTGAGTAGGCAGAAAGTCTGCTTTCCATAATTTCTGACCATTTTTAGCCTATTATTCTTATTTGAATGAGCCCATAGGCTCATATATTTGAATGCTTACTCATCAGGGAGTGGAACTCTCTGATAGGATTAGAAGGATAAGGAGGTGTGGACTTGTTGAAGGAAGTGTGTAACTTTGTGTCGATTTGAGGTTTCAGCCCTGCTTGACTTCTCTCCCTGCTGCCCTGGGATCATAACATCATAGTGAAGAACTCTCAGCTCCTTCTCCAGCCTCATGCCTGCCTGTCTGCCGCCATGCTCCCCGCCATGATGATGATGGGCTAAGCCTCGGAAACTGTAAGCAAACCCCCAATTAAATGCTTTCTTTTATAAAAGTTGCCTTGGTCACAGTGTTTTTTCACAGCAATAGAACACTAAGAAAGCTTCTGACAGTAAAATATGTAAATTGCTCCTGAATGGAACAGTCACTTGGAGCAGGGAAAGGTGGCTCAGTTAGCTGCTCTAGGCCTGCACGCCATTCCTTTTCAGAGTGAATAGGTGAGAAGACAAATCTTTTGTTTTCCCATTTCTTATACATTTTTAAAAAATATTTATGTGTGCATGTATGTTTATGTCTATAGGTGCCTATGGAGACCAAAACAAGGCATCACATCCCTAGGACTGCTGTTACAGGAGGTTGTGAGCAGCCTGAGGTGGGTGCTGGAAATCTAATTTGGGTCCTTTGAAATTACAGCACATGCTTTTAACCACTAAGCCATTTTTTTCCAGCACTCAATTTCCTGTATATTTGGTATTCCGACAATAATTTTTTGGGTTTTTTTTTTTTTTTTTTTTTTTTTGAGACAGGGTTTCTCTGCATAGCCTCGGCTGTCCTGGAACTCACTCTGTAGACCGGCATCCAACAATAATTTATTAACAAAACACCCTAGTAGTTTGAATTAAGTGTATGAACTAGGGCTAATTGAAAATAGGAACCTGGCCAGGCAGTGGTGGCGCACGCCTTTAATCCCAGCACTTGGGAGGCAGAGGCAGGTGAATTTTTGAGTTCGAGGCCAGCCTGGTCTACGGAGTGAGTTCCAGGACAGCCAGGGCTACACAGAGAAACCCTGTCTTGGAAAAAAAAACCAAAAAGAAAATAAGAACCTGTTGTGCATTTGATGGGGGCAGGGATTTCCCTGACAGTGCCCTGTGGGTATATTCTCTATAAGTAAAACAAAGCCCAGAAGCAGGTTGTCACTTAATGTCCTGTGCTGCAAGCAATCGGAGTAATGCTCACAGTTTACAGCATTTGAATAGCAGACTCCTATGTGTCTAGATTTATGTGAAAAGGAACCTAGAGCAAAACGAAAAACATATCTCACTAATGTGCTTTGTGAATCCTCAAATCTCATAGCAGAAAGGGAGCCATCTTAGTTTCGTAGTTTCTTTGATTTGCTGTGATAAAACACCATGGCCAAAGCAACTTATAAAAGAAAGCATTCTGTTGGGTTTATGCTTTCAGAGGCTTAGAGTGTATGATGGCAGGACAGCAAAAGATGGGATACACACACACACACACACACAGACGACTGGGAATGAGGAGAGACTTTTGAGACTTCTAAGCCCACTCCCAGTGACACATCTCCTTCAAAAAGGCCATACCTCCTAATCCTCCCAGACAGTTCTAGCAACTATTCAAATCTGAGCCTATGGGGCCATCATTCTTCAAACCACCACAGGACCCGACAGATCCTTAGGCCTAAAGGTTTTCAGAAGGGCACTATGGAAATGTGTGTATCTGGGGGTGCCAAAACCACTGGTGAGGATGTTGAGGACTCCTGGTATGTGGTCGACAGAGCCAGGCATGCTAGATGCAAGCTAATCAGTTCTGTATATGAGAATTGGTCCACGGGATACCCACGTAGATGCAAAACCACATCATTATCTAAGTGCTGTTCCCATACACACCAGGTTGGTTTCAAATGTAGCTGCTGTCATTAATTGAGGATAATGCTGTTTTGTTTCAAGTATTTCCAAGAGGTCACTATGTGAGAATATGAGGCCACTGGCGGTAAGCTGGTTATGGTATTTCAGTTGTGGAAGCAACACACTTCTCTAGTTTTTGTTTGCAGCTGCTCAGTAGTTGAGTGGGAGAATTTACATATTTAATTTTAATTTATGTATATGTGTGTGTGTCTCCTTGTCTGGATATGTAATACATTCATGCAGTGCCCTTGGAATCTAGAAGAAAGCATTGAATTCCCCGTAAATAAAGTTATAAAGGGCCGGGCGGTGGTGGCGCACGCCTTTAATCCCAGCACTTGGGAGGAGAGGCAGGCGGATTTCTGAGTTTGAGGCCAGCCTGGTCTACAGAGTGAGTTCCAGGACAGCCCGAGCTACACAGAGAAACCCTGTCTCAAAAAAAAAAAAAAAAGTTATAAAGCAGGATGTAGGTTCCAGGACCACCACCCTGGGTCCTCTGCAAGAAAAAGTAAGTGCTCTTAACTGCTGAATCATCTCTGCAGTCCCACATTTCTATACAGGACTTTAGCTTTTGAGTCCTAGTCTGTTATGTAGACTAGGCCGGCCTTGAACTCAGAGAGATCTCCTTGCCTCCAGGCCTCCTGAGAACTGGGATTAAAGGTATATGCCACTACAGCCTGCTTTTAATTTAAAAAAAAAAAAAAAAGTATGAGTGTTTTGTCCTCATGTATGTATGTCTACTATATGCATGCCTGCTGTCTGAGGAGGTCAGAAAAGGGCAGTGGATCTCCTGGAACTGGATTTATGAATGGTTCTGAACCACCACGTGGGTGTTGGGAATCAAACCCAGGTTCTCTTCAAGAGCATTCAGTTCTCTTAACCTCTGAGCCATCTCTCCAGCACTCCTCCAAATTTAAATATTTTAAATGTAACTTAAAACAGAGTCTGTGCACGCCTGTTCATGTGGGGGTATGTGCATGAGAGTACGGGGGCCCATGAGGTCAGAAGGAATCAGGTCCCTGGAGCTGGAACTGCGCGGGTGTGACCCGCCTGACCTAAGTGGTAGGAATGGAAGACCTGCCTTTAACCTTGAACCATCTCTCTGCCCCTTAGTATGTAACTTTTAATTACATTGTTTTTTCATTCGGTTTGGTTTTCCCCAAGACAGGGTTTCTTTGAATGCTGGTGCTCAGATCTCTCTCTCCTCCCCTTCCCTCCCCCAACCCCCCTCTCCCTCTCTCTCCTGGCTGACCTGAAACTCAGAGATCCACTAGCCTCTGTCTCCCAGAGCTGGAATTAAAGGGGTGGAGCACCACAGCCAGGTTTAATTACATTGTTTTATTACATGCATTGGTTTTGGTTTGGATAGTACAGTTAGCCATGCTTTTTGAAACTGAAAAAAAAGGGGGGGGGGTGAGTTGTATTATCTATGATTTGTTATTTTAGTATGGTTACAGGGAGTGTTAAAAATACTTATAGTTTCCTGCTTCTTGAAACTGTAACAAACAGTTGCATTATCTCTGACTTATTACTTTATTATGTTTTAAAAGGCTGTTAAAAAAGTTACAGTTCCTCTAAGTAGAACTAATAAACTCTTTGGTTTACTAAGAAACAGAACAACGAATTTGTTTTAAGTAAAACGTTGCCTGTGTAACCTCCACAGGAAGAAACACAACATCCAATTGTTATATAAATGAATATTAAAAACACCTACAGGGTTGTGTAGTCTGGTGGTCTCTTTTATAGATGAGACAAACTGAGAACAAAAGCGGAAAAGCTACTTGCCGGGGATGGGGATTGTTTTATTATAATTTCCGTATCTCTTTAAAAGTTCGGTTTCAGTTTACAAACTGGAAAAGTAAAAGCATTGTATTGTAAATTATGTGACGAGAACTAATTGTTTGAATTCTGGCAGCAGAAGACCCCTTGCGGGTGGGTGGGAGTCCAGGCGTTTGATTTGTGAAACTGAGGGTCAGAAACGAGGACCTTTTAGGTAACGTGTGTGCCATTGCCTAAAAGCTGAGGACTCAATCTATTCTTTTGGTTTTGTTGTTTAAGGGTATGTGTTTTTGAAGCTGAGACTAGGGGGTGGTGGTCCGCCTAGAAACGAGGACCACCAGAATCGGTCCCTTTAATGCCGGCCCCCCTTTTCCTTCATATTCCCTGTCTAGTGGAGAGGCCCGAGGCAAGTCACCTCGGTCAGGTAACCTAGTCCCAGCGTCTCCAGCAGAGACACAGGTTGTGTCCAGTCCCACATCCTCACCTCCCCGGGGTCCTAGGAGAGTTGCTAGAAACATTCAGGATCCCTTGCTGTGCCAGCAGCCACAGGCCTGGTGCCAGGGATGCCGCGCGGAAGGACACAGGGGCCTGCAATGACGACTCACACACTAGCGGAGGCCCAGGGTCCCAGGAGGGTCCTCGATTGCCGGATCTAGATTCGCGTGAGATAGTCTTATTGTTCCTTCATAGTGGGGGGTGGCATGCCCGCTACCTAGGCAACGGCGATCTGAAGCCTCCAGCGACCCGCACATCCCCTATAGTCCCTGCTCAGGTGGACTCAGGTCACCAGCATCCAGCCTTCCACCCTTCTCCTTCCTATGTCTAGCTCCCTTCCCTCTTTCTCCTCCCCGCCCTCCGGCAGTTTTCTCGTCCCTCCCTCCCATTCCCAGCACTAGTCAAGCAAGTTTCCCTTCTTGACAAAATGGCCACCTTGCTGGACACCCACGGTCACGTGATCTCGCTGCCCTCCACGGAAAGCCAGTGCTCATTAGGCCAGACAAAGGCAACTACATCATCTCCATTCCCGGGTTATGAGAGGAATGGAGGAGTGCTAGAAAGATAAAAACTGGGTGCACAGAGCAAGTAGCCGCAAATAAGCCTAGTTTAAATCTTAGGGCCTTATTGCTAGAGGACGATCGGGAATGATTTCTCGCGAGATCTCGAAAATAAAAACACTTAAGGTCCTTGCTGAGACTAGGGGAAAGCAAAACCAAGAGAAGCAGAACCACATAGAATGCGGGGTTCTCTATGTGCAGACAAGGACGCGGGTAACTGGACTGACTAGGAGATCTCACGGGACTAAACCGACCAACCCACCGTAAGCAGGCGACTTCCTAACGGCAGTGGCCTGCCGCCGGCGAGGAGGAGGGCACACGTCTTACGTGCTGACGTAGCAGTCCTCCGATTTGGTATATAAGATCGGTGGCCGCGCGGTGCGCTTCAAAGCCGCAGTTCTCCCGTGGAGAGGGCCTTTGCGGTATAGCCAGCATTTGCTCAGCTCGGAAGACTCCGAATTCTCGGTACTCTTCAGGGATGAGTCATGTGGCAGTGGAAAATGCGCTCGGGCTGGACCAGCAGGTGAGCTGCAGTGGTCGCTGCATCAGTGTCTCCCCTGACCTAACCTGCCTTGTGGCGCAGCTCTTTAAGTTCTGCTTTTTTCCTTCCCGTTTCCCCGGATGGCTCGGGCCGGCGGGTGCCAGGATCTAGGGGCTCTGGAGGGACTGGATGCTTACGGGGAGTGCTAGAGCCGATGGTTCTTCCAGCTCGGCTCGATTCGCGGTATTGTCCCTGGCCCGATCACAATGGCGGCTTTTGTGTCTGTGCGCAGGCGAGCTGAGGGGGAGGGGGCGCGCGCATTCGGGCGCACGCGCGCGCACCCTAGTTGATTAGTGACCTGGAGTTGGGGAGGGGGGGTATATTGCCCCTCGTGGCGGCGCGCGGGCCGGGGTCGGTGGTTTTGACCTCGGGTTTCTGGGGCTTTAGGTCTCCATGACCCCAGTAGCTGGGGATTTTAAATCCGGGAGTGAGCGGCGGCGCGCGGGCTAGCTGAGTGGCCCCGCGGCGCTGGAATGTGGGAGGGGGCGCCGCGGGAGGGGGTGCTGGCCTCTGCGCGCGGGCTAATGGCGGCGGCCTCCTTTGTGTGGCGCAGGCTGGCGGTGCCGCGCGGGTCAGCCCCCCTCCCCCCAGGCTGCCCGCCTATGCAAGCCAGCCCGGTTTCTTCGGCACCGCGGGCCCGGTATGTCGCGGCAGGGGAGGCCGCGGTTCCCGAGTGGAAAGTTTTGTGACGCAGAAATTTCAGGGCGGATTGGGCGGGGGGGAGGAGGGGGAGGGAGGCCGGGGCCGCTGCGTGCGCACTTGCGCCGGGCTTGGCGGTGACGCGAGCCACCCGGCGGGCCCTTGCTCAGCCTTAGGCTCCAGGAACCGCCGCGCAGTCCGGAGCTCGGCACGCCCGCCCTTTACCTGGGCGCAGGGGAGAGATGATCACGCGCCTTGCCAGTGATGGCCCATCTGGGATCCTCTACAGGCAAAAGGCCCAGAATATGGCAACAGATAACTTGTTGCTGTCGTTGAAGTAAAATTGGAAGATTGATGAGGCCTGGTTTCTGATTCCTTAATCGAGACTCCATTTCTAGGTGTAGAGAGGACCAAGAAGAGAATCTGTTGCCTTCTGCCTGACCTTCTGGTCAATGACCCGCTACAGTAAATCTTCCATGATACATTATAACTTAAAAAGGACATTGTTACATTTTCCATCTAAACGATACTTATTTATACTAAATGATACGATGCTACTGAACTGTATTGCAATTTATATTTCCAAGAGCCTTTCATAAATTGGTAATGGATTTAACTCCGAAAGCTTAGGAATTCCGAGTGGTTCAAGTTTTAAGTTTGTGACCCAGTACCAACAGTGCATTTGTCAACTTTGTTGCTCCTTAGATTAATGTTGCCAAATGATGATAAAAAATTTTTTTTTCAAAACAAAACGACGGGCTCGAGAGATGGCTGAGCGGTTAAAAGGACTGGGTTCAATTCTAAGCACCCACGTGGCAGCTCACGCCTGCCTGTAACTCCAAATTCCAGGTGATCCGACACCCTCACATAGGTATACATGCAGGCAAACTACCCGAGCACATTTTTAAAAAGTCATTAAAAAAAACAAAAACCAAAACTCAGATTGTAATGAGTGCAGCTTTAAATGGCAGCTACTGTGTCAAAGCATGCCAACATTTTTGCTAATGGCAAAGAGGTTACATCTGCTTTCTGTTTTCAGGAACCAGAGCGATACTTGGAGTTTGGCGGTATCGTTGAACTTTAAACACAGATTTATAGAGTAACAGTTCCTTAATGTAACAGTTCCATCTTTCCTGGTTTTTTTCTTTTTGAGGGGGTCCCTTTTCATTTGTGGTTTATACTCCTAAATAGATGGGCTCAGCAGGTAAAGGCGGATGGCCACCAAGTATGATGACCGTGGCGAACCCGAATTTGATCAGCCTGGTCTTTTAGTGAGTTTGAGGCTAGCCAAGGCTACATAGTGAGACCATCCCCCTCACACACACTCTAGCAGGCTTACACATGCATACATTTTTAAGAACTTAAAAGATGAAGATAGCCGTTTGTAGCATTTTTGTAGAATCTTATTACCAGTATAAGGAGATGGGTAGACTTGGAACGTTAAACCCAGTAAAAAATGTCCTTTAGTAGAACGTCAAAGGATATTCATGACTAGTTCTGTGAATTTACAGTTAAATGGGAAAACAGGAATTATTTCAGTTTTATTCTGTAGTGCTAAGTGGTGAGCGTAATGATAAAATTTTGTCTTACGCCAGTATTATCCCAATTTAATATATTTGGGCTGTATTTGGAGAATAAAGGAACTAAACAATAATTTTCAAGTTTGTATTTATGCTTTTAGGTTTAAAATAATAAAATGAATCCGACACTCATTAACATGTGTGACTTTTGTTTTTAGGACAGGGTCTGATTTAGCCCAGGCTTTCTATATTGCTGAGAATGGCTTTGAACTCCTGATCCACCTGCCTCCACTTCTTCAATACTGGGACTACAGCCATGAACCATCACACTTTATGTGGTATTAGGGATTAAACTCAGGCTTCATCTTTCAATGTGGGCTAGCACTCTACCAAACTGAACTAAGCTCTGAGCACCTAGTTAATGTTTTTAAAAACAATTTTGTTTGGCTGCCCTGACCTCAAACTTAATGTTTTTATTTAATGTATGTGTTGCCTGTATGGTACCAGAATGTCTTTGGAGGCCAGGAAGAAAAGCAGTGGATCTGTAACTGGGGTTGAGTAGGTGTTTTAGCCACTTGAATACTGGGGTTAGGTTGCTTACCACCATTACCGGGCTAAAAATTCTGAGATTCAACATAACTTAAGTTTTAGTTTCTCAAATAAGGAGCTTTACTATGGAAAAATGTTTACAGAACAAAATATTTTGAAAGGTGGAATTGAATTTGGATCCAGTTTCTGGTTTTTTTAACTTGCTTTCTGTGGTATTTATAGTGATAGTACTTTGCATTAGAACTCTAGTCTAGTACATTCTTGGTCACATTTCTAAATTTTATTAACAGCTATGTGGGGCTCTGATGTGGGCCAGGATATTGGAGTTTTTTTCCATTTATTCAACATTGAAATAAAACAATCTGATTTCTTTATGTTTGTGGCCTGACCCCAAATCTTCAGATAAATCAGAGGGGGGGGTAAGCAAGGGGGTAAAAAAAAAACCCCCTTTTTTGGTATATTAAATTCCAAAAACTAGAAAAACTTAATTTTTTTCCCTTTAATGTTAAGAAATTTAAGAACACTGTTAGAATGTACTTTTCACTGGCTAGAAAGAAAGAAGTGGGGGGGGAAAAAAAATCGGGGGACAAAAAGTCAGATATTTTTTAATTTTTGAAAAGAAAAAGGAAAAAAATTGAAAAAAATTAACTAAAAGCCAGTTTAACTAAACCCCTGGAAGGTTTTAGTTCTGGTGACAAAGCTTTTTCATGGCCCCTTCTGGGATTAAAAGGGAAGTACCCCCCCACCCGCCCCAAATAGGTTAAAGTTGGGGGTTTTTTTTTTTTTTCCCAATGTGCCAAAAGGGGGGCCTTTTTGGGTTTTTCTTCCTGCCTTGTTTAGCTAGGATTAAAAGGGGTAAAACCTTTTTTTAAAGTTACTTGCCCTTTTTAAACCCCTTTTAAAAAATTTTTTGGGTATTGGGGTTTTTTGATAGGGATTTTGATGAAAAGCTTTTAAATTTTTAGGGTATTTTTGGCCCCCTTTTTTTTTTTTTTTTGTGTTCTTTTAAAAGGGGGGGTATTTTCCCCCCTCATTTAAGGGGGAAAAGGAAAAATAAAAAAAAAGGGAGTTTTCCCTTCCCCCAAAACCAGTTTGGGGAAGGTTTAATTCTTGATTTTTTTAGAAAAAATCCCCAAAACCTGGGAAGGCAAGGGGGCTTGGGAAGCAAAATTTTAACCATTTATTTTTTTTTTTTTTTTTTTTTTTTTTTAAGGGGCTGGAACTTGTTTTAACCCCTTTCAAAAACCTTAAACTGATGGCACCCCCTTGGGGAAATTGCCTTTTTGTGTCCTTTTGGGTTTTTGGTTTTATTTATTAGTTTTTTTTTACATCTTGTTTTAATTTGAGAAAATAAAAGGGGGGGGGCTTTTTGGGTTTTTAGTACAAACTTTCCCCGAAAATAAGTTGTTTTTTTTTTAACCTTTTCAAGAAAAAAGAAAATTTGCACAAAAAGAGTTTTAAATTAAACGGCACTTTAGTGGATCCGGTTTTTTTTCTTCGATATGGAAAAATTCTTTTTTAAAAAATTAAGAGGCAGAATTTTGATTTTTTTAACTAAAAAAAAGGTTTTTGGGAAACAATTTTTAATTCTTGTTTTTTAGGGGGAAAAACCCCTTTTGGTGGGAAAGGGGGGAGATAAGGGGGAAAAAGGAAAGTTGTTGTAAAAAATCTCTTTTGGTAATAAGGGGGTCTTCGAGTACTTTTTCCGCCTTTTTGTCTTAAAAAAAACTGGATTGGTGATCCCCTTTTTGTTAAAAAAATTTTTTTTGACTTTTTTTTGGGGAAATATAGGGGAGTTTGGTTTTTTTGAAAATTTTTTGTTTTTAAGCTTTTTTAAAAAAAAACCCTTTTTAAAAAAAAAAACCAATTTTTTGGGGGATTGAAATTTACATTTTTCAAGGCATTGGTTTGGGGTTTTTTTTTTTGGAACTGAAAAAAAAAATAAAACCCCCAAAAAAACCCCCTGCTAAATTTTTTTACTGTTTTTTTTTATAAATTTATTTACATCTATAAAAAAAAAATGGCCCCAAAAAACCCCCTTAATTTTTAAAGTACCATAGGGGCCCCCTTTCCCAAAGGGCCAAAATTGTTGGGGGCCCTTTTTGGTGTTCATTCCGAAATTAAAATTTTTGCCCCCCAGTTTTTTTAAAAAAGTTTTTTTTTTTGCTGCCCCCCTTTTGAAATTTTTTTCCCCCGGCATTTGGGTACCCGAGAGTTTAAAAAAGCCCCCCAAAAGGCCCCTTTAAAAATTTTTTAAAGATTAAGACCCCCTGTTAAAAGGGTTTTTTTTTTGAGTTTTTTGGGTTGGGGTTTTTTTTTTTTTTTGGATTCTATGAACCCCAAAAGGGGGGTTCAGGGTGGAGTTCTAGTAAAGTAAGGATGCATACAGCAGTTTTGGATCCCGGGGGAAAAATGTTTTTTTTTGGGGATCCTGGGGAAGGGGGGGGAAAAGGGGAAAAACGAACACCTTCCCCCCAAAACCCAGTCTAATACAATAAAAGGGGAAACCCCTCCCCTCCGCCCGCCCCCAAAACCCCCCCCCAATCGCCTTTTCCCCCCCCCCCAACAACTTTGCGCCCCCCTACCCCCGGGCAAAAGGGGACCCTTTTAAAAAACATTTTTAACTTTCAATGGGTCTTTTTTAAACCAAAAAATCCCTTTTTTAAAAAAAAAAAAATTTAAAATGGGTTTTTTTCCCTTTTTTTATTTAATCATTAAAAAATTTTTTTTCCCCCTTTTAAAAAGTATAATTTCATGAAAAAGATTAAAAAAAATTGCGGGCCCCCTTTTTGGGGGGTCTCAGGCCTAAAAAATTTTTTTAAAAGATTAACAGGGCAAATGGGTTCTTGGTTCTAGGGAAACCAATGTCCCCTTTTTGGGAAAAAAAAAAAAAACAAAAGAAAAATTTTAAATAAAAAGGTTTTTTTTTTTTTTTTTTTAAAAAATTTTACTAAATTTTTTTAAATTTTAAACCCGTTTGGGGTTTAGTTTTATTTTATGGAATGGCCCAATTTTTTGGGCTCCCCTTTTTAATTGGGGGGTAAATTTCCATTTATTGTTTTTTAAAAAATTTTGAAAAAGATTAAATTTTGAAAAAACTTGGGGGTTTTTTTTAAAAAATGGGGATTTTTAAAAGATAAAACCTTTTTAAAAAAGTTTTTCCTTGGGATTTTTTTTTTCCCCTTTTTTTTATTTTTTTAAAAAAATCTAAATTTTTTTTTTGTCGTAATCAGGTTTTTTTGGTTTGGGGGGTTTTGTTTTTTATCTTAATTTTTGGGGAAAAAAAAATTTTTTGGCAAAATTTAAAAGGGGGGGGTTAGTCCTTTTTTTGGTTTAAAAATTTTTTTTTAATGAAATTTTTGAAAAAAAGGTTTGGGGAAAAAAGGGGTTTTTGTTTTAGAAAAAAATGGTTTTTTTTATAAAAAAAGGGGGAAAAGGGAAATTTTTGGGGGAAAAAATTTTGGAGGTGGATTTTGGTTAAAAGGGGGGGAAAAATTTTTTTTCCCTTTTTGGTGGAAAAAAATTTTAAAAAAGGTTTTTCCCTTTTCGGGGAAACTATTGGGATTTGGGGCCTGGGGTTGAAGTGGCTTTTGGCCCAAAATTTTAAGAAAAAAGGTGGGGGAAAAAGTCGCTTGGGTGTGATAAATCAGAGGGAAAATGATGGTCAAAGCCACTCCCGCCAAGTGAACGCTTTGGGAAAAGTAAGGGTTTTTTTAAAATATGTATTTGTGATGAAAACTTTTTTCATGGTATTGCATGTGAACTTACCAATCTATTTATTTTTAGGGGAACTTTTTTCTGGGGGCAATACTGGGATTAAAATTTGAGAAATATGATGGGCATTCCAGTTGAAACAAACAGGCAAAAAACTGTCCTCCACACATTGAAAGTTTTAAGTACTTGCCCCTATTAAAATTACAGAGAAATATAACCATACATTAGGTTTGTGGAAAAGGGGGACATTGGTTGCCCTTATTAAGTTTTTTAAATTTTTTTTTTTTAATAGGAAAAGTCCAGTGTAAAAGCCCCCTTAGTTATCATATATTAAAATTTTGCTGTTTGTTATCATTTACAAATTTAAAATTTTAAAAAAGTTAAAGGTTTAAAATATTACTTATTTAAAGCCATGAATTTGACAGTTCAGTGATGTCGAGATGGGGGAAATTATTAAGGGAAAAATCGAGCTTACTCGTTATACTCGCCCAACTCCAGTGCAGAAGCATGCTATTCCTATTATCAAAGAGAAAAGAGACTTGATGGCTTGTGCTCAAACAGGTACGCTCATTTGATTAACTGGCACTTTTTTCTAGTAAAGAAACAAATGCTAGATACTTACGGTTTGTGTACAATGAACGTTTGGTAATACTGAATTCTATTGTTTGTAGTGTTGAAGAGACCATAGATGATACATAAATAATGGCTATATTCTGTAAATCCTTACTTTTAAAATAGTAGCTTGTTTCTGAATTTGCTGACTCATGTTTTAGTCAGCTAAAGAGGTTATATGAAGTTTCTGGGAAGTTTGGACATAAAGTAAAAGTACTAGTTAGCTTACCAGTGTTGATTCAGAAGTAATAAGGAGGGTTTTATTGTGGTCCACTGATAAACATATTCTCTTAACAGCTCTGGAAAAACTGCAGCGTTTCTCTTGCCCATCTTGAGTCAGATTTATGCTGATGGTCCAGGAGAGGCTCTGAGGGCCATGAAGGTGATTTTCCTTGGTGCTGGGAATGAGGCCTAGGGGGCTTTTCTTAAGCAAGTGCTCTGTCAAATGGGCAACTGTATGCCCATTGCAGTGTTTCTTTATACAAAGCAGTTATATGAAGCTTTTAGGAAGCTATTGAGAGCATTCCAAGTGGTGCTAATACTAGTCGAAGTTTTATGGTATAGTACATAAATTGCAGAGGGAAATGAATTTTTTATACATTAACTTAAGTGATAATTTAGCATGCAGATTAACAAATTTCTATTTCTTAGGAGAATGGAAGATATGGGCGTCGTAAACAGTATCCAATCTCCTTGGTACTGGCACCAACAAGAGAATTGGCAGTGCAGATCTATGAGGAAGCCAGAAAAGTAAGTGTGCATTTCAGTGATTCATAGCTTGCCCACTGATTCTAATAAAATATTTTATGGCCATGTAAAGAATTTTGACATTGAATTTGATGGAGGTTCTTTGTTTATAGTTCTCATACCGATCTAGAGTCCGTCCTTGTGTGGTTTATGGTGGTGCTGAAATTGGTCAGCAGATTCGAGACTTAGAACGTGGATGCCACCTGTTAGTAGCCACTCCAGGACGTCTCGTGGACATGATGGAGAGAGGGAAGATCGGGTTAGACTTCTGCAAGTATGTGTTTGTTAGCTTGTCTAAATATGTAAATACTGAGAAGTGGGTTACAAAAGGTAATTTATCATAGTTTTAATCAACGTTGAAAGGTCAACTAATACTTTAGTAGAGGAGAGTAACTAGATCCAAGGACAAGAGAGCAGGCACTCAGCAAAATGGCTAAGTAGGTAAAGGTGCTTACTGCCAAACCTGATGGCATGACTCAATCTATTGCCCCAACAGTCACTCTTGCAGATTGTCCTGTGTGCCTTGTAGTGCATGTGCATATACACAAAACTTGAAAACATTAATTTAAAAAGTAAGCTAAATTGACTCTAATCAGTGGGTGATTTTATCTTGGGGCAAGAATCCCTTTTTTTTTCCCCCTGTAATGTATTAAACAGTGTTAACTACATTGATTATATTATTGAAATTAAACTATAAATTGCCTTGATTTCTTCTCAAAAAATGTTAAGTAAATGTTTTTTCATGACAGATACCTGGTGTTAGACGAAGCTGACCGGATGTTAGATATGGGGTTTGAACCTCAGATACGTAGAATAGTTGAACAAGACACTATGCCTCCAAAGGGTGTCCGCCACACTATGATGTTTAGTGCTACTTTTCCTAAGGAAATCCAGGTACTGTTATGCCATTTCCACTTATTTAAAGATTCCCTTATTTCCGTAGATGGTTTCAGGGCTTTGTTATGTAGATCAAGCTGCCCTCTGACCCTCCTGCTGCTAGTCTTAAAGGAATGTGCTTTGACCAGAAATAGTGGGGAATGGGGGTGCTGGCAAAATGATCCAATGAGTAAAATTGCTTGCTTCTGAATTTAGTCCCTGGAACCTACATGAAGAGAAAGGAGTACCAACTTCCTCAAGTTGTACTCTTTGACATCCACACTTAAAAACATACAACTGCAAAACTAAAGAATGGCTTTTTTTCTTCAGATGCTGGCCCGTGATTTCTTAGATGAGTACATATTTCTGGCTGTAGGAAGAGTTGGGTCTACTTCAGAGAACATCACACAAAAAGTGGTTTGGGTGGAGGAGATAGACAAAAGGTCATTTCTACTTGACCTCCTAAATGCAACAGGTAAAACTAGCTCTCTATGATTATGTAATGAGTTATTAGCTCTGTGACTATGTAATGAGAATTGTTTATATCACCATCATTTTTTACCCTATTCAAAACATTGTCATATGTCCATTTTGTCAATATACATACTTACAAAGTAGTATTGTTTACTAATAACTGATAAACCTTATTTTCAAATTCAGGCAAGGATTCTCTGACTCTAGTGTTTGTGGAGACCAAAAAGGGCGCAGATTCGCTGGAGGATTTCTTATACCATGAAGGATATGCTTGTACCAGTATCCATGGAGACCGTTCTCAGAGAGATAGAGAAGAGGCCCTTCACCAGTTCCGCTCAGGAAAAAGCCCAATTCTAGTGGCTACGGCAGTATGTATAATACTGTGTTTACTTTTTTACTCTCAAAGTTTATTGTGTCCAAATACTTGCTTTTAGTGGGCCATCTAAAACAAAAGTTATATTTCAGGTAGCAGCAAGAGGACTGGATATTTCAAATGTGAAGCATGTTATTAATTTTGACCTGCCTAGTGATATTGAAGAATATGTGCATCGTATAGGCCGTACAGGGCGTGTGGGAAACCTTGGTAAGTGTTTAGTTACCGGATATCCTGATTGGGTTTTTTTTGTTTGTTTTATTGTGATAGCACAGGAAAGAACTTTATAGCTTTTTGTTTAAGACCAGGGATGGCTTTGACCTCAATAGAATCTGGTTATCTCTGCCTCCAGAGTGCTAGATTAAAGCTGTTTTCACAACCATGCACACCAACCAGCCTATAATTTATAGTATCTTAAATATTATTTATGATTCTTACTTTTACATAATGCAGTCAGGATTTATTGGTTAGATAGCTGATAGTATTTTTATTATCTGATAAGAATGTTAAGCCACTTTTCTGAAGTACTTTTTGTTTATGTGTGTGAACTGTTTTAGGTCTTGCCACCTCATTCTTCAATGAAAGGAACATAAATATCACTAAGGATTTACTGGATCTTCTTGTTGAAGCAAAACAAGAAGTACCATCTTGGTTAGAAAACATGGCTTTTGAGCACCACTACAAGGGTAGCAGTCGTGGACGGTCTAAGAGGTAAGGCGTACATATGATGCATAGTTAGGGGCATGAGAACTTGTTTCTCGGTGTTGCTTAAAATACTAAGTTAGTGTTGGCTATCAATGCTTATACCAACATGAATTTTCCTCGCCCCTTATAGCAGTCGATTTAGTGGAGGTTTGGTGCCAGAGACTATCGACAAAGTAGCGGTGCCAGCAGTTTCCAGCTTCAGCAGCAGCCGTGCAAGCAGCAGTCGAAGTGGTGGAGGTGGCCATGGCAGCAGCAGAGGATTTTGGAGGATAGTATTTGTTTTAAACCTTATTGTCTTAAACACAGATAAAGATGATTTGGGGAGGTTCAACACTGTATAGCTTTTCATAACCTTGGAAGGAAAAGATTGTTGCTAACGATGGATGACTTAATTAATTTCTTTTTATCTCTCACCAGGTGGCTACGGAGGCTTTTACAACAGTGATGGATATGGAGGAAATTATAACTCGCAGGGGGTTGACTGGTGGGGTAACTGAGCCTGCTTTGTAGTAGGTCACCCTGCCAAACAAGCTAATATGGAAACCACATGTAACTTAGCCAGACTATACCTTGTGTAGCTTCAAGAACTCGCAGTACATTACCAGCTGTGATTCTCCACTGAAATTTTTTTTTTAAGGGAGCTCAAGGTCACAAGTAAAGATGAAAGGAACAATCAGCAGCCCTGTTCTGAAGGTGGTTTGAAGACTTCATTGCTGTAGTTTGGATTAACTCCCCTCCCGCCTACCCCTATCCCAAAACTGCATTTATAATTTTGTGACTGAGGATCATTTGTTTGTTAATGTACTGTGCCTTTAACTTTAGACAACTTTTTATTTTGATGTCCTGTTGGCTCAGTAATGCTCAAGATTCCAATTGTTTTGACAAAATAAATTTACTGAACTTGGGCTAAAATCAAACCTTGGCACACAGGTGTGATACAACTTAACAGGAATCATCGATTCATCCATAAATAATATAAGGAAAAACTCAAGTGGTAGCCTGTCTTAGGGCTTTTGATACTTGCAGATTGGGGGAAAACAAACAACAAACGTCTTGAAGCATATTAATGGAATTAGTTTCTAATGTGGCAAACTGTATTAAGTTAAAGTTCTGATTTGCTCACTCTATCCTGGATAGGTATTTAGAACCTGATAATAGTCTTTAAACAAGCCATTCCAGTCATGATGAGGTGATGTATGAATACATGCATACATTCAAAGCACTGTTCTCAAAGTTAATGCAAGTAAATACAGCAATTCCTCTTTCAATGTTTAGGCAGATCGTTAACTATGAGCTAGCCAAATGTGGGCATGTTATTACAGGGAAAGTTTAAAGGTCTGATAACTTGAAATAGGTTTTTAGGAGAATTCATCTACTTAGACTTTTTAAATGCCTGCCATAAAAGAAATTGAAATGGTAGAATGGCTGACCACAGCAATGAGCAGCCCTCACTGAGGGCTCTGCAGGAGTTTTGGTCTAATAACGCATGCTAGTGTTGATGTTTTTTGGTCAAGATGGGATGAACAGGAAGAATTATGCAGCAGGCTTTACTTTAAATGCCGATTCACATTACTCTGTTCAAGCTGCGTTGAGATGTTAAACTGGCTTACTATAGACTTTGTAAAAAAAAACAAAACAAAACAAAACAAAAAACAAATGGCTCCAGAAGAGTAACAAACTGAAATCTGAGATCACACAGGTTGGAAATATGTACATAACTGCACAAGGTGTCAATTCTGCTCTACAGTGCAGTTTAGTCAGTTTTAGTTGCATAGGTTTCCATTGTATTTATAGTCTGTTTATGCTAAATCTGGCCAAAGATGAGCATTGTCCACCACTAAAATGCCTATGCCACTTGGAATTCTGGGCTCATTTTGTGACCAGAATGCAGTGATCAAAACGCTCAATCTTTTTACAGTGGCATAGGAAGACGGCAAAAATTTCCTAAAGTGCAATAGATTTTCAAGTGTATTGTGCCTTGTTCTAAAACTTTTATTAAGTAGGTGCACTTGACAGTATTGAGGTCATTTGTTATGGTGCTATTTCAATTAGTCTAGGTTTAGGCCCTTGTACATTTTGCCCATAACTTTTTACAAAGTACTTCTTTTATTGCACATTCAGAGAATTTTATATATATGTCTTGTGTGCGTGTCCTTAAACTTCCAATCTTATTTTGTCTCTTGGAGATTGTTGAACGCAGCTTGTCTAGGAAAGGGATGGGACTAGATTCTAAAATTTATTTGGGACCATGGGAATGATAGTTGGGAAGAAAACTTTGCACACGACAGATTTCTAGATACTTTTTGCTGCTAGTTTTATGTAATATTTATTGAACATTTTGACAAATATTTATTTTTGTAAGCCTAAAAGTGATTCTTTGAAAGTTTAAAGAAACTTGACCAAAAGACAGTACAAAAACACTGGCACTTGAATGTTGAATGTCACCGTATGCGTGAAATTATATATTTCGGGGTAGTGTGAGCTTTTAATGTTAAGTCATAATAAACTCTTAAGTCAAATTAAGCAGACCCGGCATTGGCGGTGTAGCCATAACTTTCTGATAGTAAAAACAAAATTGGCGACTTGAAACTAAATCATGCCAAGGTTTTGATACACTTGTCTTAAGATATTAATGAAACACTTCAAAACACTGATACAAAGTGTCCAGATTCTCAGATGTTTGTTGTGTGAGTTTTGTTTAGTTGTATTTTTTTTTTTTTTCAGTGAATGTCTGGCACATTGCAATCCTCAAACATGTGGTTATCTTTGTTGTATTGGCATAGTCAGTGACTTGGACATTCAGCAGTAGCAGTTGAGCAAGTTTTATCAGCAAGCAATATTTTCAGTTATGTTTCAAGATTAAGAATGGGTTTAAACTTGCTGAATGTAATTGACCCTCAAGTCACTGTAGCTTTAGTAGTTGCTTATTGTATTAGTTTAGATGCTAGCACTGCATGTGCTGTGCATATTCTGGTTTTATTAAAATAAAAAGTTGAACTGCACAGTCTCCTTTGTTGTTGTCAATTGTGGTTTACTTTTAGAGGTGAAAATAAAGTTGTGCTCTTGCCTGAATTGCAACGTGTCATTTGATTGTCTATTTTTCATTATTATATAAAGCATTTGCAGTTTTCCTTTTGAGGGAGGGTTTCTGTAGTCCTGAAATTTGCTCTGTAGACCTGGCCAGCCTTAACCTTCCAGAGAACCTCCTGCATCTGCCTCTGCCTCCCCAAGTGTGCTGGGATTAAAGGCATGCCCCGACACCACCTGGGGCTGTTAATGTGAATCTTCAGAAATACTTGGTAGGAAAGGTGGCTGAACAGTGCAGGGAAGAGTTAGGTTAAAGGTGTATTAGTAATCCAAAAGGGGATGGCGAGTGTCTCCTTGGTGAGAGTCCAGTTTTTGGTTTATGCAGAAAGGGGATGTGAAATTGTAGTTTGAAAAGATTGAATAAAAAGCTGTTAATGTGACTTCTGAGGATTAGGTGCAAAGCTAGGTAATTTGATATAACAGAATTCTTGAGATGATAGTGTATGTGTTAGATTGCTGTGGTTTATAGTGTCTTAGAACTCGGATCAAGTCGCTGCTGGGAGTGAAAGCTGAGTTGCCACCACTGAGCATTTCAGCCTATTCAGACATGCTTTTTTTTTTTTTTTTTTTTTTTTTTTTTGGTTTTTTGAGACTGATTTATTTGGGGGGTGGGGGTGGGTTCGGTTTTTTTTTTTTGTTGTTGTTTGTTTTTTTGTTTGTTTTTTTTTTTTTTTTTTGTTTTTTCTGAGACAGGGTTTCTCTGTATAGCCCTGGCTGTCCTGGAACTCACTCTGTAGACCAGGCTGGCCTCGAACTCAAATTCGCCTGCCTCTGCCTCCCAAGTGCTGGGATTATGCCTGGCCAGACATGCTTCTAATCAGAATCACCTGGGTCAAATCAAGGATGGCCAGAGTGCAGACTCTAGTGTTTCTTGTACACTGTGCTCAATTCAGTGTGACTTCCACTGTAGTGGACACCAGGTTTGGCCAGCATGACTATTTCAGAATTTTTCAAAGCTGGCAAGGATAAACAATCTCTTGTGGCCCCATCTGGTCATCTTTGGTTTCTGCATTCCATCATGTACTTCACACTTTTCATAACATGGAGTGTAGAAGTTATTTATTCAAGAGACTCATCTTTTCAGGCACCATCTTCCTGCCTTACATCCCAATCAAGAGTAGCCTCCCAAGATTGTCAGGCAAAGAGCTGTACATTAATATCTGTTTGAAAGTAACTGCACAAACAATACACATTTTGTGTTTCATTTTGTCTTTAAGTAAATTATTGTGCCGGGCGGTGGTGGCGCACGCCTTTAATCCCAGCACTTGGGAGGCAGAGGCAGGCGGATTTCTGAGTTCGAGGCCAGCCTGGTCTACCGAGTGAGTTCCAGGACAGCCCGGGCTACACAGAGAAACCCTGTCTCGAAAAACCAAAAAAAAAAAAAAAAAAAAAAAAGTAAATTATTGTGCTGGCCACATGGGTTGGCTTTGTTCCATTTCTGACAACACTCATTGGTTAAGCACATTTCCGTTTCTTTCCCTTATTTCAGTTTGTGATCATCAGTATGTTGCATATTGTGGAAAAGGGTATTTTGTGACCTGGAAAGTTGTTTACTATAGAAGAAAACGATCAAAGTTTGTGAGTCCGAAATGTCGGAAGAGTTTTATCTGCCATGTAACAGTAATTCCCAATTCTGAGAATTTTCCCCAGGTGAGGTGAAAATGCATAGAAAGTTTGTGTGACAGCCGCACTATTGACTGTCCCAACGCTGAAACAAGTACATGAGTACTATTCCTGAGAGACCAAGCCATGTCCCCAATCCTTTCTCTTTAAAGGATCTTATGTGGGCATGTGACATGACTACTGACACGACCCTGCCTAGTGTTCTGTGGATAAACTTCCATCCTCATCCCAAGTCCCTAAGGGTCATTTAGGGCAGTGCTTCTCAACCTACCTAGTGTTTCCACCCTTTAAACGGTTCCTCATGCTGTGGTGACCGCCAGCCATAGAGTACTTTGCTTGCTACTTCATAACTAATTTTGCTACTGTTATGAATTATAAATATGTGCAGGATAGCTGACATGAATTCTCCATGATAGGCTCATTCAGCCCTCAAAGGGGTCAAGACCCATAGGTTTGAGAACGTCCAGTTTAGGGGATACAGTCTATTGATTTCGTCTCACTTCCTGTCTGGTCCGTTGAAGAAAGTATGAATTCAGATTAGTCCATCCATCATCCAAGAGCTTAATTTTCCTTTTTTGGTTATCAACTTCATGGTGTAAGAAAAGGACCTTGGCTTCAGTTTTGTGTATGTTACCTGTACTTGTGTGTGGAGCTCTGCAGTTCCCCACATGTACATTTGTGTGACCTACAGAATGGCTAAGTGGCACAGTCTTGCAATCTTGTTTTGTGCTGTATCTCTTGTGTTTATAGTCACGACTGCCTACTCCCCTCTGTTTGCCTTCCTCATCCCTAACCTCTGACATCCTCTCATATGTTTAAACATTTGAAAAATGTCATTTCACCATTGTTACATAATGACGTATGTGGCCTTTTGAGTTTGGTTGACTTTCACCCAACATAATATCCTTGATCAGATTGTTACAAATTGTTCCTTTTTACTCTCACTGCTGAGTGATGTGGGTCTTTAAAGTTTCAGGTCTTTAAAGTATTTAAAGACACTTGGCTTCTTTCCAATTTTTAACCGCAAATAAAAGCTCTCTTCATTGAGCTGCATATGAATTTATGAATGGTTTTTGTGTGGGTCCAGGAGTATGTGATGCCTTAAAGAGCTATTTTCTAGATTGGACATCCAGCTTTTTCTCAGCGAATATGTGGGAGGAAGTCCAGTCTTTTCTATGGTCTAATTTGTCAACATTTCATCAGTGTCACATCTAAGAACTCTAGCTCTAGGTCATAAAGATTGTCTATTTTTGTCTCTAATTTTGTAATTTTACATTGAAATCTATGATGCAAACCTCCCAGGTCTTTTCCCCTCTCCATTTACTCTGTATCTGTGTGCTTTGTATATGTATGTGTATGTGTGTACATACATATGTGTACACCAGTATTTGGAGACCAGAGGTTGCCATCAGGTGTCTTTTTAAATTGCTCTCCACCTTTAAAAATATTAATATTAAAAAAGTTGTGTAAGCCAGGTATAGTGGTGCATGTTTTTAATGCCATGCACTTGGGATTGATGGCAGAGGCTGGTGGCTCGCTGAGTTTGAGGCCAATTTAGTCTACACAGCAAGTTCCAGGACAGCCAGGGCGACAGAGAGAAACTCTGTCTCAAGACAACAACAACAACAAAAATAAATAAATAAATAAATAAATAAATAAATAAAGTTACATTTATTCTGGTGTGTGCGTGTGTGTGTGTGTGTGTGTGTGTGTGTGTGTGTGCACGTGCCAGTTACTGAGTGTATGGAGGTCAGAGAACACTGAAGTTTTCTCCTTCCACCATATGGGTCCCAGGAATCAAACTCAGGTTGTCTGCCATGGGGGCAAGTGCCTTTACCCCTGAGCCATCTTATGGACAGGGTCTCAGTAAACCTGGAGCTTGGCTGGCTAGCAGATGGCAGCATCCTTCTGTCTCTGTCCCCACAACCCCCACAGCACATGCGCTGCCACACTGAGCTTTTTGACATGAGTTCTGGGTACCAAACTCAAGCCCTCATGCTTGTGCAGCACGCACTTGACTAATCATCTGCCCAGCCCTGTGTGTTTAAGACAAGTCTCACTATGCAGCTCATTCTTCCTGCCCAGTCCTGGGATTAACCGTGTTTGTCACCACACCCAGTTTACTTTGGAGTCTGTTACAATGATAGAAAGCTTAGGTTGAGGATTTTTAAATTTCGGGGTTCTTTTTGTTTCTCTTTCTTGAGACAGGGTTTTATTATATAGCCCTAGCTGGCCTAGAACTCATTACCATGCTCATCTAGATCTTTTCATTTATCTATGTGTTCATCCTTCGTCCGAGACCTAAGTCTCAGGTGTGTGTCCACTGAGTCTCTAGATCTCCTGCTCTACTTTGCCAAGCTTCCTGGCATGGCTTTACCATCGTAGAACTATATGTGTATGTGTGTGTGTGTGTGTGTGTGTGTATGTATATATATATATGAAAGCTATAGATTTCTATATATTTTATTTTTAGCTACTGAATTGTCACTTCATACTAGTTTCTCAGTTACTTCTTTGATTTCTCATGGTCACAGTCATATCATCTGCTAGGAATGACAGTTTTATTTCCTATAATTATTAGATCTCTAATTTATTTGCTCTTAACTTACTTTTTCTAATTGTATTTGTTAGTATATCTAATTCCTTTTTGTCTAATTTTTTCCCATTTTTTATTACTATAACCAGTACAATGTTAAATAGTGAATTCTTCCAGTATTTCTTCAATAGACATGATGCCAGAATAATTAATGTCAAATGTGTTAAGGTTATTAGTGTATTCATATTTTGAATTTTTTAAAAAGATTTAGTTTTAAAAAGTATGTGTGGGTATGTGTACGTAAGGCATCCAGAAGAGAGGGTGTCAGATCTCCTAAAGCTGAAGTTTTACAGGCTGCTGTGAGCCAGCCCACTAATAGGTGCTGGAAGTGGAACTTGGCTTCTTGGTATGAGCAGTCCACACTCCTAACAACTGAGCAATCTCTCCAGCTCCCTGCATTTTTTATTATTGAATCAAGGCTGAATTTGACTTACCTGTCTCTATGGAGATGACTATATGGTTTTTTGTCCCAAAATGTATTTATTTACTTTTGAAGCAGGGTGTTTCTCCATACCTCTGGCTGTCCTGGAATTCTCACTCTGTAGACCAGACTGTTCTTGAACTCACAGAGATCCTCCTGCCTCTGTCTCCCAAGTGCTGGGACTAAAGGAGTATACCACAGCACCTCACTGTCCCAAAATTTATTAATATATTTAAGCATCTTAATAGTTTATAATATTCCAGTGATGTGGTACTCCTTGACACTTTGCCCTTCTCTGTCCTCTCTACACTACTCCCTCATCTTGTTTAATGGCTCCATCATTTACCTAGTCACTCTGTTGAGGTTTAAAAGTTAGTGCGCGCCGGGCGGTGGTGGCACACGCCTTTAATCTCAGCACTTGGGAGGCAGAGGCAGGCGGATTTCTGAGTTCGAGGCCAGCCTGGTCTACAGAGTGAGTTCCAGGACAGCCGGGGCTATACAGAGAAACCCTGTCTCGAAAAAAACCAACCAAACAAAAAAAAAACAGAAACAAAAACAAAAGTCAGTGGGCTGAATTTACTTCCTCTTTCTTTTTTTTTTTTTTTTTGGTTTTTCGAGACTCAGAAATCCGCCTGCCTCTGCCTCCCAAGTGCTGGGATTAAAGGCGTGCGCCACCACCGCCCGGCTACTTCCTCTTTCATGTGAACCACTGTAACAACCTCATCAGCTAAGCTGTGTTTCCACCATGGCTTTAAGACTCTCCCACATCCTCTGTGTGCCTGTTGCTCCAAGCTTCCTGCTAGATTCTTTCTTCACTTCACTATTGCCTCACTCAGAACTCAATTCTAGTACCTGCCTTACCACAGAGGCCTCCCTGACTTTTCTAGCTAGCTACCGTAATCATAAAGGACCTAGAAAGTGCTAAAGAAAAGACATTTGCTGGGTAGTGGGCAGTGGTATGGTAAGTTGAAACAAGAGGATTGCCATGAACTTGATGCCAGCTTAGCCTACAATGAGATCCTGTCTCAAAAAAATGAAGGAGAAAGAAAGTAAAGAATACTTAACCTCTGAGCAATTAAGAGTTAAGGAGTTGGGGCTAGAGAGATGGCTCAGTGGTTAAGAGCACTGACTGCTCTTCCAGAGGTCCTGAGTTCAATTCCCAGCACCCACATGATGGCTCACAACCATCTGTAATGGGATCCAATGCCCTCTTCTAAGGTGTCTGAGGACAGAGATGGTGTGCTCACATACATAAAATAGAATCTTAAGGGAAAAAAAAGGAGTTACAACTAATTTAGTTCTGGATGGTATCGTGCTGCCTGGACAACACTCTGCTCCTTAGTTGGTACCCCTGTTTCCAAGCTGAAGTAAATGAGAAGCAGCTGGGATCCCCTAAGAAGGCTGTGCCTTCCTAAGGAGAGCTTAGAATAGCAAGTGTGATGCCAGAGAGGGAAGGAACCTGTCCACGAGCACAAGAACACAGCCTCTGCACAGGCGAAGACTAAAGAAATGGAGAACGGAGTGTATCAGTACCTGACTGAGCTCTTTTCCCCTTAACTTCTTGGTACACAGAAAAATAAACACCTGTGCATCTTGGCCACATTCCCCTGGTCGATCCTTGAAACCCCTGAGGAGATATACAAAGGGATAGCTATCTCTCCCCTAAATTAAAATTAGTGCATAAAGAACGAAGGAACTTGAGGGAGACGGTGAACGCAAGCATCTGTCTTAGTAGTTTCACGTTAGTTTCCCACAAGATGATAAATGGCTTTGCACATAAGGACTTTCTTTTAAAACTCTAACTTGGAGCTCAGGAGATAGCTAAGTTCGGGAAATGCTTGCCATACAAGCAGGAAGGACTGAGTTCAGTCTCGAGGACCCATGTAAAAAGCCAGGCATGATAGCGTGTGCTTCTAATCCCATCCCTAGGGAGGTGGACACTGGAAGATCTCTGGGCAGCCAGTCTAACCACAACAGCAAGTTCTCAGTTCAGGGAGAGACCCCAGCTCATAAAAACAAGGTAGACAGTTCCTGAGGAATGACGCCTGAGATTGACCTCTGACCTCCATATATGTGTGTGCTTGTACACACACTCATGCAAGATCAACTTTGACTTTAGGTTTTAATTTTCCCCGTTAAAGAAGACAAAACATGTGTGACATGAACACACAGTCCCGTCATGGATATGGACATCTTGCAGCAGGACACTGTTGTAATAGGGTAGAATTTATTTCAAGTAAAGGTAGAGCAGCCAATCAAGATTCAAAGACGCCATAGTGACTCACACTTGGGTTTTTTTTTTTTTTTTTTTTTTTTTTTTTTGGAGGGGGTGGTGGTGGTTTTGTGTAGGCTTACATTTTTCAAAACTTACTTTTAATAAGCGTTCTCAAATAGTTCAAGTCCCTTCTAGCCCACTGTCCAAAGGTAAGGGAGAAAAGATGGTAAATAAGACAAGGGGATATGGACTTGTTTAGAAGTAGTTCTTTGGGGCAATTCCAATCTCTATCAGGATACCAGCAGTTTAGTAGTGTCAGATTACTAAACACAAATCACTAGCAGTGTACAAACCAGTAGAAATTGTTAGGCCTCTGCCAGCATGAGTCAGTATGAGTAACACCAGGAGAAATTCTCTGCCATGCCTCTCTCAACAAATGGAAGATCATCAAAGACCTGAGACCAACGAAGTGTTGCAAGGTTACCTAAACATCGCTGTCCGTCGAGTCCTATTTATACTCTCTCCAAATATCATGTGTCCTCCCTTGGGTCTTGCCTCAGAAAAACACATGAATGTCCATCACATGACACAACCAGAAACTTCCACTTCAGTTTTTAGACAGGGTTTCTCCATAGGGCCCTGGTTGTCCTGGAACTCAGTTTGTAGATCACACTGGCCTTGAACACACAGATATACACCTGCCTCTGCCTCCCAAGTGCTGGGATTAAGTATGTGTGCCAACCACCACCATTTTACTAGTTTTTTTTTTTTTTTAAAGATTTTGTTTATTGTATATGAGTGTTTTGCCAGCATGCATATATATGTCACCATGTGCATGCCTAGTGCCGTAGATCTCCTGGAACTGGAGTTGCAGACAGCTGTGAGCTATCATGTGGATGCTGAATTGAACCTGCATTCTCTAGAGGAGCAGCCAGTGCTCCTAACCTCTGAGCCATCTCTCCAGATCTACTTATTGCTTTTTATTATTTAAGGTCTTGCTACACAGTTCTCAGTGGCCTGGAACTCATGGTTCTACTGCCTTGATGTCTTGAGTGTGGGAATTACAGGTATGTGCTGTAAGAACTCACCAGTCTTGCTACATACACACAAGTGCTAGAATTACAAGCATGAGCCAAAATTTCTGTTCTTCATTTTAAAAAATCTATGAGAAATTTAAATTCTTTTTTTTTTTTAAAGATTTATTTTTAACTGGGTGTATGGTATTTGCCTTTAAATCCAGATCTCTGGAGGCAGAAGCAGGCAGATTTACTTATGAGTTTCAGGATAGCCAGTTACACAGTGAGACTCTCTCAAAAGAAAAACAAAGCCAGGCAGTGGTGGCACACGCCTTTAATTCCGGCACTTGGGATGCAGAGGCAGGTGGATTTCTGAGTTCGAGGCCAGCCTGGTCTATAGAGTGAGTTCCAGGACAGCCCGAGCTAACACAGAGAAACCCTGTCTTGACAAACAAAACAAAAAAAAAGAAAAGAAAAGAAAAATAAAAACAAACAAAAAAATTGTGTATGTGCACGTATGCCTGTGTGATTGTGTGGGGTTTGTGCACTATTTGTGTTTAGTCTGGTAGAGGGAGGTCAGAGAGAATCAGATCCCCTGAAACTGGAGTTACGGGTTGTTGTGAGCAACATAATGTGGGTGCTAGGAAACCCAGGTCCTCTGGAAGAACAGTACTTAACCACTAAGCCATCTCTCTGGTTCCTGAACTTGCTAGTTCTTGCAAACATCCTGATATCAGGAATTATGGTAGTTTTAAGGTGTGATCGGCACTCTGGTTCTTTGAGACAGGATCTCATGTAGCCCACTAGCCTCAATTTTGTTACATAGCTAAATGTTTGAACTCCCAATTCTCTTGCCTCTGTCTCTCAAGTGCTAAAGATTGCAGGTGAGTACCACCAAGCCTGGCTCAATTACTCTAAGGGAATTTCTTATTTCCTTTTTAAAAATTCCTTCCCCCCACCCCCACTGCACCCCCAGCACTGGTGATTGAGCTCAGGACCTTACAATCACTAGGCAAGTGTTATACTGGTTAAGCTACATCCCCAGCCCCTTTTAATTTGATATTTGCTTTAAGATAATGTCTCACTGCATGGCTCTGGCTGGCCTGGCACTTGCTATGTAGACAAGGCTGCCCTTCACATCACAGAGAAGATCTTGCCTCTGCCTCCTGAACACTGGCAAGGATTAAAGGTTGGCTGTGGTTTCCTTGGACCCACCCGTCGGAGATTGGTTCTAATGCTTTGATTCCATCAGGAATCTGCATGTCCAAACACTGCATGTCTTGTCCCGTTGGTTTTTGATCGGTCAATAAAGATGCCAGCGGCCAATAGTTGGGCAAAGGGAGACAGGGCAGGACCCTTAGAGTTGCTGAGGCTAGGATGCCGGTGGAAGGAGAAAAAGAAATCTCTGTGAAGTAGTGGGATGTAGATGGATGTAGCAGCTGCAGGAGATAAGCCAACCAGTCACTTGAGATTTTGGGTAAGTGGCCACTGGCTACTTCCTGATTTAGCCTACAGTAGCAGATAGAGAATTAGAAGTGCCCAACCATGAGCTAGATGCCATATTAAAAATAAGCCATTGTGTATGTACCTTTCATTTGTGGAGCCAAAGATTCCCTAGGTGGGTGGCTGGAAGCCCAACCCGTTGGGAGCATAAAGTAGAGTAGCTAAAAACTCCTGCTACACCCACCCTTTCTTCTTATTCCATTGATGCAGCCTTGGCTGAGGCCCCCACCATCTGTCTCCCTCACCTGCAATGCTCCAGCAGCCTTGGGACTGATCCAGCTACTAGGATGTTCTAACCTTGAATCTGCTATCTGGCCAAAAGTCAGAGTGATCTGTCTCAAGGGCAAGTTAGGCATGTTCCAATCAAACTTTACAGTACCGGTTTAAAAAAGAAATTACAGCAAGCCAAATGTGTGGTGAACGTCTGTAATTCTACCATTAGGGAGGTAGAACCAGGAGAATCACCCGAGGATTGGGGCCAGCTTGTTTACATAAGTGAGTTCCAGGTCAGCCTGAACTACATAGTGAGACTCTGTCTCAAAGATCAAAAAGGAAAAACAGGGGGCTGGAGAGATGGCTCAATGGTTAAGAGCACTGACTATCTTTCAGAGGTCCTGAGTTCAATTCCAGCAATACATGGTGGCTGACAACCATCTGTAATGAGATCTTCTGGTGTGTCTGAAGACAGTTACAGTGTACTTACATACATAAAAAATAAATCAGAGAGAGAGCTAGATGTAGCAGAAACAAAACAAATACTGCTGGGCCAAAAGCAGCTGGACAGAGGTTCTGCCTAGTAGTGCAAGGTCCGTGTCAAACTTTAGCATGGCTGTGAAACTGGCTTAATTGGGTTACATGGTTACAGCATGTTTGATTTATAAGAAATTACAAAAGTGAACTGGGCCTGACAGTACAGCCTCAGGGGCTGCAAATGCACTCAGACAATTTAGAAAGGCCTTAGCTCAAAAGAAAAAGGGGGTTGGGGGGCTGGAGAGATGGCTCAGTGGTTACGAGCACTTGGCTGCCAAACAGAAAACTCCGTTCAGTCCCCAGAACCCATGTGGCAGGTTGGTAACAGCGTGCCTCTTTGATTGACTCCCTTTTCTGGCCTCCATGATACCTGCACTCACATGGCATGTTCACGAGAAGAGTACAAGCACATATGTGTGTACTCGTGCACGCCACTCAAAAGTTTAAATGTCTATTTGTATAATTAAATTTTCTATCTAACTGGGCGGGGGGGTGGCGCACGCCTTTAATCCCAGCACTTGGGAGGCAGAGGCAGGCGGATTTCTGAGTTCGAGGTCAGCCTGGTCTCCAGAGTGAGTTCCAGGGGCAGCCAGGGCTACACAGAGAAACCCTTCTCGAAAAACCAAAAAAAAAAAAAAAAAAAATTTGCTATCTATATTATCTTGTTTGGTAGAGCATTTCCTGTCCATTAGAAAACGTGGCTTGTAGGGCTGAACTGTCACTCATCGAGTGGCTGCTCACCTAGTATGAGGCCTTAGGTTCAATACCCAGTACCAAAAAAAAAAAAAAAAAAAAAAAAAAAAATTATTAAACTGGTTGTGGTGGTTAATGTCTAGAGTCCAGGATGAGGGAGGTTGAGGAAAGAGGATTGCCGAGCGATTTCGGCTAGTTTGGATTACAGAGTTCAGGCAAGTTTAGGCCCCAGAGTAAGGTCCCCATTGATCACTAAGTGAGAAAATGCCTTACAGCTGTTTAACAAAACAACACCCCTCATGGCAACTCTTTTTTTTTTTTTTTTTTTTTTTTTTTTTTTCTTCCGAGACAGGGTTTCTCTGTGTAGTCCTGGGTGTAGCCCTGCCTGTCCTGGAACTCACTCTGTAGACCAGACTGGCCTCGAACTCAGAAATCTGCCGCCTCTGCTTCCCAAGTGCTGGGATTAAAGGTGTGAGCCACCACCGCCGGCCCTCATGGCAACTCTTTCCAAATACATGCACCACCCTCCCCACCTCAGTTTTGAGACAGGGTTTGCTACATAGCCCAGGCTGGCCTAGAACTTTTAACAATCTTCTTGCTTAGTGTCTTGAATGCTGGGCTTGCAGGCATGTAAACAAACATGCTCGTACCCTCTTCTCCTTACTGGGGGTTGAACCGAAGATCTCACCGCTGTACCATTGAACTACGGGTGGGCCTACCAGTTTTTATTCTTGAAACAGTACTTTTTGTTGTGGGTGATGTTTTTTTTATTTACCTATATATGATTCATTCATTCATTCATTCATACATTCACTCATTCATTAAAAGCAGGATCCACATATCCCAGGCTGGGCCTTGAACTTGATATGTAGCGAAGAATGATCTTCACCTTTGATCCCTTGCCATTCCCCCCAGGTGTGGGACTATAGGGGTACCCAAAAAACTGGGAATGATTTCTCTTTTGTTTTCTTTTTTCTTTTTCTTTTTTTTTTCTTTTCTTTTCTTTTTTTTTTTTTTTTTTTTTTTTTTTTTTTTGGTTTTTTCGAGACAGGGTTTCTCTGTATAGCCCTGTTGTCCTGGAAACTCACTCTGTAGACCAGGCTGGCCTCGAACTCAGAAATCCGCCTGCCCTGCCTCCCAAGTGCTGGATTAAAGGCGTGCGCCACCACCGCCGACACTCTTTTGTTTTCTTAATGGGAAGTTTTCAAGTAGTTCAGTGTGGCTGTTCAACCTACCTGCGACATCTTGGGTGGGTCTGTGCCTCTCAAAGTAGGACACCTTCATTCTCTGCAGGAGCTCTGCCAAGGCTCAACCTTCTGATTTTAGTTGGTTTCTTTGTCAATGTGGTTAGAAGCTCCTCAGTTTTATTGATCTTTTCAGAAAGCTAGCTTTTTTGTGTCGTTGATTTCTGTCTTTATTATTTCCTTCTCCTCACTTGGGGTTTATTGTATCCCCTTTTGTAATCTCTTAGTACAGTAGCTGTCTTAGCTTGCCTTCTATCGCCGTGATAAACACCATGACTGAAAGAAACTTGAAGAGGAAACAGTTTATTTCGTCTTACAGCTTGTAGCCCATCACTGAAGGAAGTCAGGCCCCGGAATTTAAATGGCAGGAAACCTAGAATCAGGAGCTAAAAGCAGTACATTTCAACTGTATCCTACAAATTAGGTAGACTATATTTTTGTTTTCATTTAATTCAAAATGTTTCCTAAGATTGGGCTGTGAACTGGGTAGTAAATCCCTTACTTGCTTACCATGTTGCAAGACCTTGAGTGCTATCTCTAGTAAGAAAAGACAAAAGATAAACCCAAATATTCTCTGTGCCCCACCTCCACCCCCCTAGCCTTGAGGCAGGCTGAAAGACCTTGTTTACCACAATAGTCACCCCCCCCTGGCTGCATGCACAACTTCCTACAGGTACTTAGAAGAAAAGTCTGCCCGCTGAGCTTGCCTTGGGACATAATCTGGCTGAAACAAAGGATAGGTTCCTGGGCTTCCCCTATATATAAGTGCTGAATATTAAAACTTTGAGCCTTGATCAGAAAACTCTGTCTTGGCTTCATGCTTCTCTCACCTCTCCATCCTTTTTTCATTTCCAGCCTCCTTTCAGGTGAACCCAGTTCATCGGTGGCCGCAGGCAGCTACAACTCTCTCTCTGTCTTTTGAGAGTATCTCAACTATAGCCTAGGCTGCCTGGGATTCACTGTGTAGCCTAGGCTGACCTCAAAAACTCACAGGGATTCTACTGCCTCACTCTCCAAAGAGTACTGGGATAGCCGCTGGGGGCTATCCAATCTATTTCTTTTTTAACATATGAATCATTTTAACATGCACAGTTTAATTTATAAATATTTGAGAGTTTTCTAGATGTCATTGATTTTTAGTTTAATTAGGTTGTGGGGCGGATATGGGTCACAGCATAAGCCAAATGTTATGTCTCTCATCTGTAAAGCCAGCACTCAGAAGGTTGATTCAGGAGAATCAGGAGTTCAATGTTATTGTCTGCATATGAATTTGAGGACAGTTTGGGATACACAAGGCTGTTTCAAAAAAAAAATTAATTTGATTTCAGTTTTCCTAGTTTGTTTCACAACACAGATGAGTTCTGTTTTAGGGTCTCCAGGTATAACTCCGTGGTGCTATAAACAGAGTAGATGGATGCCGGCCGGTGGTGGTGAAGGCCTTTAATCCCCAGCACTCCGGAGCCAGAGGCAGTAGATCACAGTGAGTTCAAGCCCAGCCGATGGATGGAGTGAGTTCCAGTATAGGCAGGGCTACACAGAGAAACCATATCTCAAACCCAAAAAAGAGAGAGGAGCGAAGCGAGAGAGAGAGAGAGAGAAGAGAGAGAGAGAGAGGCATGAGAGAGAGAGGAGAGAGAGAGAGAGATGAGAAGAGAGAGAGAGAGAGAAGGAGGAGGAGAAGGAGGAGGAGGAGGAAGACCACAAACAGAAAAAGACAGAGTGAATAGAGTTGTCCCCTTTTCTTCTCCCTTCCAAACTCTTTCCACTCCTTTTTGCCAAATATTCTAAATTTGAACAAACAGCCTCTGTATAGCTTGCAGAAAAGTAAACTTACATTGCCGGACAGTGGTGGCGTATGCCTTTAAATCCCAGCAACTTGGGAGGGCAGAGGCAGGTGGATTTCTGAGTTCGAGGCCAGCCTGGTCTACAGAGTGAGTTCCAGGACAGCCCGAGCTACACAGAGAAACCCTGTCTCGAAAAAAAAACAAAAAACAAAAAACAAAAAACAAAAAAAACAAACAAAAAAAAAAAAAAACAAGGAAAAGTAACTACATTAAGCTCGAAAGAAATGCAAATGTTGGCTCTGGAAGCTAGGTCCAGGTTCAGATTGACTTTGGAAAAAGAAGAGAGTAAGACCCAAGGTAGATGCTTCTGTCGTTTGCATCACTTGAATTTCTTTGGGTCCTACATAAAAACATTTTACTTCACACACACACAGGTGGAGACAGAAAATTTTTCTCAGGGTGGACCTTGAACAAATCTTCTTTCTTTAATTTCTGTCTTTCTGGTTTAGAGGCAGCCTTGCTGTGTAGACCTTAGATTCCAACAACAGTTAGAGACCTTGGAATTCAATCCCCAAAAGTAAAAAAGTGAAAGAAAAGGTTTTGTTTCGTTTCATACACTTGAAAATGTATGTGGTGGATGGCCCTGGTGCTGTTTGTATTTTGATGTTAATTCTGCTTTCCCTGGAGGGGCTGTCTGGAACGAGGAATGAGTCCGGTACTCAGGTGACTTCTTGTGAACCTTCTCCCCACCTTAACTTGTAAATAAAGGCTAGAGCCGGTGGTTGGGCAGTGGAGGGAAGATGGAGCTGAAAAGTTTGGAGGAGAGGAAGGGAGAGGAGAGGATGAGGAAAGTGAAGGAAGGAAAAATGGGAAGAGGAGGAGGAAGATGAACCAGATTCCGAGTGGCTTTAAATAGCCAACAGGTGCAATGAAATATCATAAAGGATAAAATAATTGGGATGACTTGTCTAATCTAGGGGGGCAGCTTGTACCAAATTTTCAATTGGCTATGAAATTATTGTGTGGGCATCTTGTGAATTGAGAATTTTTCTGATATATAAATCGACTGATTAATTATTTAAGCTTCAAGAGTTTTGATTTACTGGGTTAAAGGGATTTGGGAACAGTGACCACAGGGGGTGGATGGCTGGGAAAAGTGAGCAGAATCTGCCTCAAGAGAAACAGTGAGATGGTGGGTCACTAATTGAGGCTACCATGGAGGCAGTGGGGTCGCCGGCGATAACTTTGGGGGTGTTGCCACATTTTAATATTTCCGGCAAAATGTACAGTGTGTGCTGATGACACTTGTTTTCCTAAA
>JAJTUV010004353.1:0-21620 GCA_021653895.1 Mastomys natalensis
AAGCAATACACAGAAAACAAGTAACCAACATCAAACTAAATACAGGAAATCTTGAAGCAATTCCATTAAATCAGGGACTAGACAAGGCTAACCACTCTATCCTTATCATTTCAATACAGTACTTGAAGTCCTAGCCAGATCAATTAGACAAAAAAAGAGATCAAAGAGATACAAATTGGAAAGGAAGAAGCCAAAATATCACCATTTGCAGATGATATGCTAGTATAATTTAGTGACCCCAAAACTTCTAACAATGAACTCCTAACTCTGATGAACAACATCAGCAAAGTGGCTGGATATAAAATTAACTCAATAAATCAGTAGCCTTCCTCTACTTAAAGGATAAGCAGACTGATAATGAAATTAGGCAAACAACACCCTTCACAATAGTAACAAATAATATAAAGTATCTCGTATCTAACCAAGCAAGTAAAAGATCTCTATGAAAAGAACTTCAAGTCCTTGAAGAAAGAAATCAATGAAGATCTCAAAAGATGGAAAGATCTCCCATGCTCAGGGATTGGCAAGATTAATATAGTAAAAAATAGCCAACTAGCCAAGAACAATCTACCGATTTAATGCAATCCCCATCAAAATTCCAACTCAATTCTTCACAGGGATAGAAAGGGGAATTCTCAAATTCATTTAGAATAAAAAAAAAAAAACAGGATAGCAAAAACTATTCTCAACAATAAAAGAACATCGGGGGGAGAATCACCATCCCTGACCTCAAGCTGTACTACAGAACAATAGTGATAAAAAATACATGGTATTGGTACAGAATTAGGCAAGACGATCAATGGAATAGAATAGTAGACCCAGAAATGGAGTCAATTGATCTTTGACACAAGAGCTCAAACCATCCAGTGGAAAAAAGACAGCATTTTCAATAGGTGGTGCTGGTTAAACTGGAGGTCTGCATGTAGGAAATCACAAATTGCAAATCAAACCATTCTTATCTCCTTGAACGAAACTCAAGTCCAAACGGATCAAGGATCTCCATATAAAACTGGACACATTGAAACTAATAGAAGAGAAAGTGGGGAAGAGCCTCCAACATACGGGAACAGGGGAAAATATCCTGAACAGGACACCAGTGGTTTATGCTCAAAGATCAAGAATTGACAAATGAGACCTCATAAAATTGCAAAGCTTGTGTAAGGGAGCAGACACTGTCAATAGGACAAAACAGGAACCAAAAGATTGGGAAAAGATCTTTACCAAACCTAGATCCGATATAGGGCTAATATCCAAAATTTACAAAGAACTCAAGAAATTAGACTCCAGACAAACAAATAACCCTATTAAAAAATGGGGTAGAGAGCTAAACAAAGAATTCTCAACTGAGGAAACTCAAATGACCTGTCTCCTGAGAAGCATTGCCAGAGCCTGTCATATACAGAGGCTGATGCTCACAGCTAACCATCAAACTGACCACAGTGTTCACACAGTGAACAAAGAGTGTTCACAGAGTTAGTGAGAAGACTGAAGGAGATGAAGGGGCTTGCTGCCCCATGGGGAGAACGACAATACCAACTAACCAGAGCTCCCAGGGTATAAAGAGCTAGCCTGAAAACACACATGGCGGGACACATATGTCTAGCTGTATTTGTAGAAGAGAATGGCAGTTTTGAGCAGCAGTTGGAGAGGAGGGCCTGGTCCCTGGAAGGCTGGTGCTCCAGTGAGGGGAAAATCGAGGGAGGGGAGGTGGGAGTGGGTGGTGAGTGGGGATACACCCTCATAGAAACAGGAAAAAAAAGGATGAGTTAAGGGATTTCTGGTTGTGGGGAATGGGGAAAGGAGATAACATCTGAAATGTAGATAAATAAAGTACACAGTAATTAAAAAGAATAACAAACAAACAGACAATGCAACTGGCTATAGCAGTAGAACATTTGAGACTCATTAGCAGCAGTTTAAAAATTACCCATATTACTGGCATTCCTTATAATTGTCAAGGACAAGAGATTGTGGAATGGGCCCAATGAATTTTAAAACAATATCTTGATAAAATAAAAAAAAAGGAAGATATACCCATGTACACTACAAATTTATTTAAATCATATTCTTTTTAATTTTTATTTTACAGTTTTTTTAAAAAAATAAATTTGGAATGCGAAGGAACTTTCTGCTGAGTGTCTATGGAGCTCTGCAACTAGGCATACTTATGCCTAGGTGAAAGGGAAGGATCCACTTACTGGCATAAGGCATGATCCATATCAGTTATTAAATGTGGGGAAAAGGGCATGTTTGTGTTTTTTCTGCAGGATGCTGAAGGAGCACAGAGGCTGCCAGAGTGATAGGCGAGACATGCTGAGGTCAGGACAAAGAATGATGCTGACCTGTGAGCTTGCTGAGTGTCCTGACAATGGTGACTGGGAAACTATATTGGACATAAATTACCTACCCACCATTGTTTACCTATACCCCTGATGGTGCAAGCTGCCTTGCCTCGAGTTCCTAGACTGTGTGGAACATAGAAACAAAAAGAGAAGTCATAATGCCTCTTCTATTGTTATTCAATGTGACCAGTTATTCAGACTCAATCATGGACTGGTCTAGAAATCAATCTAATATTGGAAAGAACAGTCTTCATTTGGAAGTCTGGTTCTGGACATTTTCAGAGACATACATGGAAGTTAGCTGCAGTTTTCTATGATTTTATGTTAGCAAGAGATAAAGTTTGGGCAGGATATGGATTATAAACAGGTGTTAGCACATGTGTTAAGGCTCTTTTAATTGTCAAGTTAAAAAATACTTTTGTTCTTTCTACAGTATTTAATGTAAGTTGCATTGATTGTACACCTTCTAATTGTGTTTGTGTTTTGAAATCTGGCATGTCAGTTTTGGAGGTCTATCAGCTAGCTTTTGTTTTATTGCCCTGAGTATCACAGAACCTTGGTCTTTCAAAAATACCTTGTGAGTACTGGAAAAAAATGAGTCAGGCTTTAAGCAGAAGCAAGAGGGTAGTGGGCTTGATTATTGTTGGTATAACAGTTCTAATTACATTACTTGCTAGTACCACTGCTTCTGCAATTGCTGTGACACAAGAAGTTAAGACAGCTACTTTTGTTAATCGTTTAGCAAAAATTGTTACTAATATATTGGAAATACCAGAGGATTTATATAGGTATTTGGAAGAACGAATTGATACTCTTTATCAAATTCAAATTACTGGAAGAATGTTGCTGTAAATCTCCGACCCAAATAAGACCAGTCAAGGAAAACATAACTCAATTATTATAGATATAAACTGCACGCCTAGATTGGGCAGATTTACCATTACACTACTCTATTCCCCAGCTATGAGATGCCTTATAACTTGCGGTTTTTCCAGGCCATGTGCCATGTGAATTCGTGTTAGTTCTACAATTTACAGTGGTTGTCATAACAATTAGGAAGAATTTTAATGACACTTGCAGTGTATTTGGCATAATTCTAACACCTCTCAGGATGTTTTAATGATACATAGGGAGCTTAGAATTTCAAGAATGCCGCTCTGCTGAGCACTGATGCACTAGATACTGTACACAAAATTACCCATGGTCTGAGGTCAGTATTTCTATTTTGGTCAAGCTTCAAAAAAGGCATATATAGCTTAATCATGCTATCCCTTTTTGTCCTGGGAATACTTTTATTCCTGCCCATTGTGATAAAAACTTTTCTTCAACAACATCAATATGTTGGCAGCCAAGGACATGGCTTGAACCTGAAAATGGACCCATAGACAAAGTTATTAAATTGACAGGCTGGCAAGCCAAGGACGTGTAAGATTCTGCACAGAGCCTTACCAACCTAAGACAGAAGTGCATTGCTCTTCATAATGCATATTTCATGATGAGTAAGGAAGGCATTCTTGTCAAAAAGTGTAGGAGGACTAGGGTGGGAGGAGTAAGGAGAGAAAGAGAATACGAAAGAGGAGGAGCTAGGGAGAGCAGAGATGTAGGAGGATGGAGAACCACACAGGTATGGAGAGCAGTCATGGGTAACAACTTATATTTAGGTCAGCTAACTGGGAAATAACTTTAATTGTATGGGCATACTGTTATTGAGCATTACTAAATATATAAAGCCTTTGATTAATATTTAAGCATTAGAATCTCATTTTCCTACCAGGCCCGCATGGACTGCGGGATGGTCTGGGCAATGCCCACCCTTGTGGAAACAATAAGAAAGATTGCCAGAGCCATCTTCCATGCTGATATCTCGTGAGTGGCACTATTGGTGTTTCTGGCTGGCCATTTCTAGCTGAGGTATGTACATGTCCTCTGGCCACAGAACATGGCAGCTGAGCTAGGCAGAGCCGCTGAAACTTAGAGAGTTGGCTTCACCAGTAGCTGTTTTAAATAATTACTACAACAAAAACATCCTAAGACATGCTCAGTTAATGAAATAAAAAAGGAGAGAGGTTGAGAGCCTTTGGTGCTGCTTGGCAAGAATCTGACATGGACCAAGGACAAGGAAATGGGCTGCTTGGCAGGAATATAATATTGGCCAAAGACAAGGAAGTAGGCTGTGGGGGAAGGCAACGGATCATTGAATTAATTAAATACAGGTTGTACAGTTTGAGGGTAATGACATCTGATTAATCTAAAGAGACATTATGTTTTCCTCACTAACATGTTACTTTATGTATGTAACTTTATCAAAAGAGTTCATTTGTGGCTGGAAGGTCTGGATCTGTCTTTTGTCTCAGCATGATTCTGTGTCTCAGGGAGCATCTTTGGGTTTTGGCACGTGTCTCTGGAGTCTGTCATGTGTCTTTGAGTCTCCAGTCAGACTAGATGGCTGGGAGAAAGCAGCTTGGCAGGTTCCAGGAGATGGTGCTATCTCTGGATTTTAGCATCAGAGTGTCTCTGGAGTCTGCAGTCTGATGAGATGTCTGGAGAGCAGGCTGCTTGGCATCTCAGGCAGGTTGTCTCTGCTGGATCTGTGGGTATAATCACAGGGAAGCAGCATCTCCCGCAGGGAGATACCTGGAAAGACTGGATATTGAGCATTAAATTTCTCAGAAGCATGTATATCATGGTCTGTCCTGGAAAGGCAAAAGTGTTTGAGGAAATTTTAGTCTTGGAAGGTATCTTTGAGTCTGTTTTCGGATGGCTAAAGGAGAAAAACATCATGTTAATTATGTACCCAGGATAGGCAGCAACAAATTGTCTGTGAAAGGAAATTAGTTGTTAGTTAAAAGCTGAAAGATGGCGATCAGCATGTTGATTTAACCTGTGGAAATAGATTTCGATGACTTTTGAACCTTGAAGAAATTTTAAAAGTTGAAAAGAAAATGTTGGACATATACATTGTTGCTTTTAGAAGTTCCTGTTAGGGAAAAAATGAAGCGTTTAAATAAAAGGCAAGAAAATCACGAATATTGTTGCAGGTATTCCTGTTTGGGAGAAAGCTTTGATGGTGAGTTTAAAAGCAGTGGGTGAGGGAGGGACTTTGTTCTGCCATGTGTGCACTAGTGGGGTTTCCACCCTTTGTTTTTAATCTTAAATGAAAAGAAAGAGGAGAAAAGTTAAGAGCTTTCGGGAGAGAGAGCATAGTCTCAGGCGCAAGGAGTCTCTCAACCAAGGGAAAGTCTTTCAGAACGAGCATTATAGCAGGCACTGTGGCCTGAAGAAGCCCTGCGTGAAGGTGGGGGAGGGGAAGAGTAGGGGGCTAGGAGCCGCCTCCATCAAGCCCTTGAGCTGAAGAACATGTAGAGAGAGAGAGACCTAGTCTTTTGAACTAGGTAGGAGTTAGCTAAGAATTTAGCAAAAAGTTAGCCAGGAATATGAGAAAGAGAGACAGAGAGAGAAGGGGGTGGACAGAGAGAGATGTTACTCACGGTTTTCTGCAGACACCAGAGGGGGGTGCTTTTTGAGCTGGCTTTGTAAAACCAGGCGAGTGTGGCGGGGTCACTCCCGGCATAGGGAATTCTCTGTCTAGTTCCACGGGGTGTAGATCTCTTGGATTGGGGATCTCTGAGCCAGAAGTTAGCTGGGGAACGACTGGTCTCAAGCCCTTGGGCTCTCAGACCGCTGAGAGGCCAGGGAAGGACTGAGACTGGGGGCATGTGGATGCGTGGCTGGCCAATCCACAGCCAAGAGAAAAGAAGAGGGGAGGGAAGCAAGAGGCCCTGGCAGCACCCCGTGGGAAAGATTTGGTTACTGTAATTGTTTAGCAGACTTGGTGGCCTGGCTAGCTTGCTTGAAGATGTGGGTTGCCCATGGCTTGTGGAAAGTGTTCACCTGTTATACTTGTTTGGCTGAGAGACGGCTGTTTGGGTAGCTTAGTTGCATGGCTGTTGAAGGCTCCACGTTGGTCGTGTCAAATGTGAGATCATGCATAGGCAGGAGCCCCGGCCCCAGGCCTGGTCCCATGGGGTGGCAGAGGAGGCCTGGGCCCTCGTGACAGTAGAGTCCCACGACTGAGGCTTTTCCCGTGATGCGGTGGTTCCCACATAGATGTGAAGGTCTGGAGTCACAGATGATGGAAGTAGGCCAGAGAAGACACGTGGACTGAGTTTCTAAGAAGTCACTTTATTCATGACGAGAAATTTAGAACTAGATGATGTGCGCATCCTGCCCAAATGCCCAAATCTGCTCCCTTATATTTTGGAGTGGACGAGGGGAGGGGCTAGAGAAGAGACTTAATTATCTATGTCCCCCAACCTCAATAAGATGAAAATCTCAAGGCAGGGCTCTTAGTCACGCCCCTTGCCTGTGTCTAATGGAACAGGGTCCCAGGTTTTGGGGGTGTGACCAAACACCTGCAATCTCAGGGTTCCAGGCCCATGGACCCTCCCGTGTCCCGACAGTAGGCTTCAGACAGAATTCTGACATTAGGCTAGAACAAAGAAGTAATTTCAGGAAGGAATCTAAATGTTAGGCTAGAACAAAGTAGTAATCTCTGGCAGGAATCTAAGTTTTAGGCTAGAACAAGGAAGTAAGTAGGCTTCAGACATGAAAATGACCTTGGGCTGGAACAGGAAAGTAGGCTCAGATACTTTGGTCAACCTGATAAGCACTTAGAAACAGGGATCACAGGAGTTTTCACAAAATTGGGTTTAATGCCTTGCTTTTTCTTTGACTATTTGTGTTTATTTTCTTGCTTGTTCCTTGACTATTGTATTCTTAGATCCTCATCCAAGAACTGACCTTACTACATGCATGTAATCAAAATTCTATAAAAGCATAAAGTAGGAGGAGGGGTGGGATAGAGGGTTCTAGGTAGGGGAAATAGGGAAAGGGGATGACATCTGTATTGTAAATAAATAAAATATTTAATAAGAAAGGGAAAAAGAGATAGCCAAGGTTGTACCTTATGGTGCAACTGTACTTGCTCATGTGTAAGAGTCATACAGGAGGTACTGGTTTTGTATGAATGAAGGGTCATGAAGAGTAGATGAGGCTTGTCACTGTGAGAGGTTATAGAAAGCAATTGCTGAAGAAGCAGCCTCGGTTATACTTGACAACACAGGACTGAAGGGGTCATGCAAAGGACTTGAGGCTTGACACCATGAAGAGAGCCTATGAGCTGCTATTGATGAAGCCTATTTGCAGTGCAAGACCCCAGTGCTTTGAAGATGCCACTACCATGGAATGATCACCAAGAACAGCAGCAGCAGTGGACTGGATCAACCTGACCTTAGAGTAATACAGAGGGCAGAGCTGCAGAAGTGACGTCAGGCCTTTGGAGGCACCCAGATGATCATATAAGGATCACAGACATTGAAACTAGAAGCTGTAACATTGAAGTTGCATTGGAGACCCCGAGATGATTGAGATGCCAGAGCCATGGGCTATCTGCTGAGGAAAGGTGCTAACAAGAAGTGGAACCAGCCCAGGAGAAAGAAGTTTGTTGCAGTCACCACAGATGAAAAAGGATATCTGAAAACTGCTTTTGACATAAGACATGAGATGCAGAGTTTAGAGTCTGCCCAGCTGGCTTACTGTCTTACTTTGGGGATCACAGTTAAGTGATTGGATGAATCTCAGAAGAAACTTAGAACTTTGAACTTTTAACATTGTTAAGACTCCTATAGACGATGAGGACTTTGGAATGCACTTTTTATTGTGCTATATTTAGGTATCGCTACCATAGACTCACTTGATTAGAGAAGCCTATGGGACACAGGGAGTACAAAGTGAGGGTTTGTATATGCTTGAGCCAAGGAGTGGCACTACTGGAAGTGTTACCTTGTTGGAGTAGTTGTGTCACTGTGGGTATGGGCTTTAATACTCTAGCCCTAGATGAGTGGAAATGAGTATTTTGCTAGCAGTCTTCAGAAGAAGATGCAGAACTCTCAGCTCTGCTGCACCATGTTGCCTGAACTCTCCCATGCTCCTACCATGATGGACTGACGCTCTGACCTGTAAGCCAGTCATAATTGAATATTGTCCTTTATAAGAATTGCAATGGACATGGTGTCTGTTCACAGCAGTAATACCATAACTAAGACATCTGAAGACCTCTGTTCCAGCCCCTTTTGTTTCAGTAAATGCTTCAACCTCTCAGTCCATTTAGAAAAAAATGGAACATTTTCCCCTGGGGCTGCATTATGCAACAATAGTCAAATGAACAGTACTGAGAGGGTACCAGCAGCTTCAAAGAATTGATACAGACAATGTGGTGCCAAAGACATCATGGAATACTATCCAACTATTAAAAACAAAGATAACACTAATTTGAAGGCAAATAAGTTGAACTTGACAATATCATCTTGAGTGAGGTAGCCCAGTCCAAAAACGGCATTCATCTCATGTACTCACTTATGAGTGAATGTTAGCCGTAAAATAAAAAATACACATACTAATCTACACAGACCCAAAGAAGCTAAATGAGAAGGAAGGCCATGTGAGGATGCTTGTTTCTCACTTAGAAGGGGGAAAAATAGTTGAAGGAGGCAGAAGGAGGGACAGAACTGGATAGGAGAGAGGATATGGAAGAGAATGTAGGGGATCAAGATCAGATGTAGGGAGGGATGGAAGAGATCGCCAGTAGGCCATGAGAATGAAGGGAAATGTGTAACTGAAAGGGGTGGGTAGGTGTGGGCATCTCAATACAGAAATGACCCTGCTCTGCTGTACCATCAGAGGAGGAGTCACTCATTCATTAAGGACAGGCTGATGGGGAGACTGGTCTTGGATAGAAGGCCTCATATTGGTAATCTCCAGCATCGTCCATTCTGACAGTATGTATCCTGAGTTGGCACTTTGATGGGGACAGGGTCATCCTCTCTGTGAGCTGCAGACTCTGATTATTGAAGAGCCAATGGATGGAGATCCCAGTGAAGTCTGAGAAGCAATTGAAGACCACTGAGCTCTGGACTCTAACTGTTGTGTGGGTGACACTTATGACAGGCTGTGTCCCAACCTCTGCAAAGAAACAGAGGAGGGAACCAAAGGACAGTCTTCCTTCAGTCAGGTCAACCCACCTCTCTGTAGTTCGCCCTTAATAAGGCTTCCAGGGTATATAGCAAAGGATGGCCTAATCTGGCATCAATGCGGGGGGAGGCCCTTGGTCCTGTGAAGACTGGATGCCCCAGCATAGGGCAATGCTAGGGCACTGAGGCAGGAGTGAGTGGGTGGGTGGTAGAACACGTTCAAAAAGCAGGGTGGAGGAAGGATGGGATGGGGGTTTACATGTGGGAAAGTAGGAAGGGAGATAACATTTGAAATGTAACTAAATAGAATAACCAATTAAAAGTATTTACTTAAATGTGGGTTTATTATGTCATTTTTTCTTTATCCATGTGATAGAAAATTTTGCTGAGTCTAGTATTCTGGGCTGGCATCTGAGGTCCCTCAGAGAATGTAGAGCAATTTTGAGGCTCTTTTGTCTTCTAGAGTCTCCTTTGAGAAATCGTGTATTATTTTAATTGGTCTGCAATGATATATGTCTTGTTCTTTTTCTGTTTCACCTTTTAATATTCTTTTCTTGTTCTCTGTGTTTAGTGTTCTCCTTATTATGTGTCAGAGGAACTTGCTTTTCTGGCCCTGTCTACTCATTTCCTTTATGCTTCTTGTACTTTGGTGAGCACTTTCTTCTTAATATATGGGATTTTTATGGTTTTGTCAAAAATATTTGCTATGTTATTTTAATCTAGGTTTCTTTAACATCTAATCTATTCTTTATTTATTTGATCTTTATACAGTATTTTAGATTTCCTGAATGTTTTTTATCTTGCATGTTTTAGATATAATTTTCTTTGATTTGGGTATCCACTTCTTATATTTCTCTTTTATTAAACCTGAAACTATCCCTTTCATGTCTTTCACTATATTGTTAAGCTGATGTATGAAGTATTTTTGTGGACGTCATAACCTTTTCCAGTTTTAATTCATTTTAACCTTCCCTTTTTAATTAAGCTTTTCATTGTTTAACATCCTGACCATTGCAGTAGGATATTATGTCTGGAGAGACAGGTATAAAAGTTTATGGGGATCGTGGGTCTGCAACAGGAGACAGAGGTTCCAGTGAGTGGAGTTGGAGGGAGAAGTGTGGCTCCTATATATAGGCTGTCACTGTACTTTTAATTATCTTCTGAATTGTCTCATGAAAATATTCTTGTTCTACATGTAAAAAGGCACCACTCAGAGGAACAATTTTTATGACAAATGATTGGCAATATCTTCCATGCTACATAGTTATTCAATCATAGATGTTGTGAGACATGTTTTTGCAGCAAATGTGAACAAATTTCTATTTACATCATCTTGGGAACTGAAAGAGAGTATTTGGAAAACACTAATGTCCATGTTGATGAAACAAAAATTATTTCCAAGGAATGTAAATAAAAAGAAGCTATTTAGAAGACTATGGATGTAGGGTTACATATGTGAACAGTAATGACACAAAGATAGCAGCATTGAAAACTTTAAAAATCTACACTCTGGAGAAATCTATTGGTGCAAACATCCCTCTCAGATTCCCAAAGCAGCTGATAATTAACAGTAAACTATGAATGGGAAGGATGTATGAAGTGTCTCGTCATGGTCTTTGAATGGCTAGTGAGACTATTGGAGCTAACATACTACTGTCCACTTCTTCCTTGTGGGAGTCTTATAAACTTGAACTCTTGGAGATTTCATGTGTTGTCACAGCTTCCATGCTACAGTTAGAATGCCCGTGTGTATCATAGAATACATATGTGAATTAATGTACAGATTCAGAATATTCTGCATCTTTTCTTTATGAGAATATTTTTAATGGCTTGTGTGTTATTGAAATGTCTTTGGTTTCCAAGTTGGTATGGAATAGACAAAAGCCAAGCTCCATGCACTTCAGCTACTGCTGTACTGAGATTTCTTGCAGTCTCATAAGCAGTCCTGATACAAGACTTATTGGTTTCCTGCATAAATATTAAATCTTTCATTCTTTTACATGTCATGACCTTTGAAAACTCACAAATGAGATTTGAGAGATTGTTAGATTTTTTTCAAACAGTTAATTTTATATTGAATATTTTATTTATTTACATTTCAGATGACATTCCCTTTCTCCATTTCACCTACCAGAAACACTCTATCCCATCTCCCCTCCTCCTTTGTGCTTTTATGCCATTTTAATTACATGCAAGTATTAAGGTAAATTCTAAGTTTAGGAGCTAGCAATACAGTAGATGCAAATAGTCAAGAAACAAGCAAGACAATAAACACAGATAGTCAAAGAACAAGTAAGACAACAAACAAAGTTACATGAACACTCCCATGATCACTGTTATTTAGGGCTTAGAGGATGACCAAAATATCTGAGCCTACTTCTCTGGCTACCAGAGAGATGGGTGAGACATGCTGATGCCAGGACAAAGAATGATGTTGACCTGAGTTGACCTTGCTAAGTGCCCTGACAATGGTGACTGGGGAACTGTATTGGACACAATTTCCTCACCCACCTTTGCTTACCTTTACCTCATATAGGACAAGATGACTTTCCTCAAGTATTTAGACCTTGTGGAACAGAGAATCAAAAAGAGAAGTTATAATGACTCTTGAATGTTTCATAATGTGACCAGTTATTCAGATTATTCAATAACCAGTTATTCAATCACAGACTGATCTAGAAATAAATCTATTATTGGAAATAACAGACTTCATTTGGAAGGCATGTTCTGGACATTTTCAGAGACATATTTGGGATTTAGCTGCAGTTCTCTATGATGTTACCCTAGCAGAGATAAAGTTGGGACAGATTCGGGATTTCAAACAAGTGTTACCACATGTGTTAAGGCTCTGTTAATTGTCAAGTTTAAATTACCTTTGTTTCTTCTACAGTATTTAATGTAAGTTGCATTGATTGTACAATTTCTAATTGTAATAGTGTGTTGAAACTTGACATGTCTGTTAGGGAGGTCTATCAACCAGCTTTTATTGTATTACCTTAAATATCACAGAACTTTGGTATTCTGAAAAAAAGCTTGCAAGTACTGGAATAAATGAGTCAGACTTTAAGCAGAAGCAATGGGTAGTAGACTTGATTATTGCTGGTATAACAGTTTTAATTACATTAATTGCTAGCACCACTGATTCTGCAATTGCTTTGACACAAGAATGCTAGAATTTATGACAAAAACAGGCACATAATTTTCAGGTAATTGTACTTTTTTATATGTTCATATGCAGAACCCAATATCTTACACTGTCACCTGATTATCATGGGAGAACATTTTAAATTATCTTCATTCTTAGGCTCTATCTTCCACTTTCTTCTTGCATCATCCACTTGACTTCCACACAGCACCTATATCCTTTTTGGGGGTTAATTTCATGCAATCCTGATCACTTGGAAAGAGCCAACCTCATTCATAATATATCTCCATCAGATCACCTGTAGGCAATGTATACTGAATTTTTTGATTAAAGATTGATGTGGAAAGGTTCATTCTGCTGTGGCTAGCACACAAATGTGGGCAGGAAATATTGGGTTTTATAAGAAAGCAATCTGAGAAACCATCTGCTGAAAGACAGTAAGTTGAGTTGACCCATGGAATCTTTGATTTCTGTGTCTAGGTTTCCATCTTGTCTTGCTCCCTTGATTTCACCTTCCAATAGATTGTCAACCATAAGATGAAACAATTCCAAACCTTTAAAGTTAATTGACAAATATATTTATAACAGCACAAAAGGCAAATTAATTTACCCTGTCTCTACTTTAGTGGATTTAGTTTCTTTGGCATAAAAAACATTTAAAAACTTCATATGATCTATATTATATAATATTACTTATAATAATACAGTGTGTTAATATTATTAATTATATAACTATTTAATATATTTATATAAAACATATAATATAATTAATAATTATCTAATACATTTATAATTAGAACCTAATTCTAAGTACTTCTAGTTTGTTTACAGATTCAATTTAATCATAAGAAAACCAAAATTCATTTCTCAGACCCAACAAGAGCTGGGAACTTCCCAAGAACTGAACAGCTTCTGTTGTAAGGAAACAGTTGTTTGAGTCCAGACATCACAAGGACAGCTTCTCCATGTTGTTGGAAAGGTCAAACTATATTCATCTTCACAATATCAGGAATCTTCTCCAATCCTGATTGATGGAAACTACCTTGCTCAATCCGTTAAGTTAAAAAAGGATTGAACAGTCCACCCAGTACCTTATCTACTCATGGTTTCATACTATAAATATGATGGAAAAGATCTCTTCAGGGTCATAGTTCATCTCACAAAACTATTCTGCCACTGTAGTCGACCACATTGAGCAAGTGACCTTCTGGTGGGCTAGGGCATCCTTTGAGGGTATGCCCAAGACTGGCTTAGCTGGAGATTGAGATAGGTTGACTCCCTATTTTCTGAGTAACTTTCATACTGATTTCCATGATTCTGCCATTGATGACGCACTCTGTGTTCCTTATACTTAAGCCTCTTGACCAGGACTTTCATTTCCTCATGTCCACTATTCCAACGGAATCTCCATACTCAAGCTCAAGATTAGAATATTTTTCTGGGTTCCAGACTTGCATTCCAGTGAGCTTTCAGATAGTCACTTATTTGCATTTTCTGAAATCTTATGCACAGTGATTCTCACACTCCTTTTCCACATGTGCCAAGGATGGAAACGTATTTTTTCATGTTTATAAGGAACCATTCTCTTACTCAGGGTTTCTATTTCTGCACTAAACATCACTACCAAGAACTAAGTTGTGGAGGAAAAGGTTTTTTCAGCTTATACTTTCACATTGCTGTGCATCATCAAACGAAGTCAGGACTGGAACTCAAGCAGGACAGGAAGCAGGACCTGATGCAAAGACCATAGAGGGATGTTAATTACTGGCTTATTTCCTCTGTCTTGCTCAGTTTGCTTTCTTATAGAACCCAAGACTACCAGCCCAGGGATGGCACAACCCACAAGGGGCCCTGCCCCTTTGATCACTAATTGAGAAAATGTCTTACAACTGGATCTCATGGAGGCATTTTCTCAACTGGAACTCCTTTCTCTGCGATAACCCCAGCTTGTGTGAAGTTGACACAAAACTAGCCAGTACAACTGTTTTATGCTTGGTTTAATATTCCTCATGCTCCTGACCAATACCTTTTTAATTGAAAGCTTTTGTTCCATTACTATGCATTATTAGATGGTTTGATACATTCATATAGTCAGCAGGGGCAATAATATATGTTATATAGTGCCCCCAGATGTCATGCTTGAGGGAGAAAATATTATCCTGTACAGTATCCATATGTATACTTATGTTTATTTTGTGAGATTTGTTTGAGAGACATTGTCTAACATGTATATCGAAGGTCTTTTCGGGGTACAGATCTTCAGTTTATACCACAGTTTCCCAGAAAAGGAAAACAACATGCAATGATGAAAACGTGAAGGTACACAGTGACGTCAGGACAATGTTTTTATTTTCCTTCTCATTTTCAATGTATGTTTTTCGTAAGCTGAATCATGGAATTAAAGAAAGGCAGTAATACATAAGAAGCAAACCACGTAAAAAGAAGTAGTACAGCAATTGTGAATTAATTGGTCAGCTTTCTAGCTCTCTTCACTATTTTGTGAAACATGATCCTTGCCAGCTTTCCTTATCCAACATTCTCTGACTGTAATCACTTAGTTATTGCTTACGACAATATAGATACGGTCCTAAATTGTTGTGGAATTGGTCTAATGCTGCTTACATTATGTTAATTTTATCCAAAAAATTCCAGGAGAATTTGAAGGACTGAACACAAGATGGTGAGTGACCTGGTCCCCAGGTGTTTTTTGATTAGGAAATAAAGTTGCCCTTGGCCAATGGTTGGGAAGGGAGAAAGAGATGCAACTTGAGGATTCTCACCAGGGGACTGAGGAAGAGTAAGAAAAGGATAATTGCTGGGTGTGAGGAGGAGAGTTGATGCCATACCTGAAAGGTGCTTAGCAGAGAATATAGCCTTCATGTAGGTGCTGGGTAAATCCGTCCAAGTGAGCTGCAGGTCTCGGTTAGGCAGCCAGGATAGAATACAGATTTTAGTAAACGATGAGTTGCAATTATTGGAAAGTACATCAGACATGTTGAGATTAGGAAGTAGATCAGCCATTGAGTTGTTTAAGGCACATTAAAATATAAAGGCTTTATTTGTGATTTTAATTCTGGATCCCATAACATTAGAGTGGGTATTGAGGAGTGCTGATACCAGGATGATTTGAGTAGAGATTATTGAGTTCATCAACAATAAATAGAAAAATAAAGGAATGAATTTGAAATTAGAGTTAAAAATACACACATACAAAGTACAAGAAAGTATGAATGAAGTAGTTTCTACTAAATCAGTTCAAAGCTGTTGTTCTTTGTGTTGCCTTGAGACGAAAAATTTATATATATACATATATATACATATATATATATTACATCCCTTTTATATATATCCTGTATTTATATATATACATATATATCCAATATATATCCTATTTAATATATGTTATATATCCTTTATATATATTTTATATATCCTTTTCTTTATCCTTTGAAATTTGCATATGTCACAAACAATGTTCCAGAGACCACTTGATGCAAATTAATCACATGGGTGTACCCACTTCCAAAGTTATGTGTACAAAATCACTGATGATACAAAGCTTCCCTATATACACCATTGTTTTATGGGATGTTACAATTGACAATGTATTTGTAATTCAGTAGACTTGATTGAATATAGAAGTAACGGTTTGTTCAGAAGCATTCAATGTACATGTTGATAAAAGGGTAGTGTATACACCTTTTTGAGCAAACATACTGTTTGGAAGATCTCAATTCACAACTCATGGACATTAGGATATTCAAAGTTGGAAAAATCTCACAGAAGATTGCCAATCTGTTCACCCTGAAGGAGTAGAGATTATTCATGAGAATAAATAAAAGGATGTAGGTACATATGTTAGAGCAGACAGCTTCTTTCTTTGGTGCTTTCTATTTTTCACTAGAAAAACCTGTTCTTCTGTAAATATAGTGCTGATGGGCTGCTATTATTATTTTACTATTATGATGATGATGATATGAGTATTTTTCTTTCATAATTCTTTCCCAGTGTGCTTCCCTAAAACTTCCCTTGATTTAATGACTTCAATACACTACTTGACTTGCTCAGATATGAACAAGTTAGTGGAAATGCATGGATGATCATAAAGATACAGGTTATGTTAGTCCTTTAAATCTGGGGGAAGTAGAGGAAGGCATGTACATATGTGTAGGAGAATTTGTAACCATGGTTTCCTGAGTCTGTGTGAACACATCCACAACTAAAACATCAATTAGCATTTAGGTATCTTACAATTATAGATTTCATACATCTCACCATGACTTTTATGAGATGGGTATGGGATACTTCGGAAATACATGAATAATGACGTGACATAAATGGTTGTTGTAATAAAGATTGACATAGTTGTGTAAGCACTACAGTCTGGAATTAGTAGTGCAATACAATACAGGGTTTTTAAGGAAAGTTGCCAAGGGTTCAGTGCACTCTACACTGCTAGAAACATTGCATCAGATTTTGGGAATGCTCATGTATAGGGAAGACAGATCACTGCTGCTTTTGACTGCACACTCTTATGGAGATGCTCTCCTGGTGGAGACATTTGAGCCTCTGATTAATATTCAGTGTTATGTGCTGTGTCGTGGATGTAATTGAGAGGTAACATGTAATAGAAATAGTAACAAAGTTAAAACAAAACTTACAGTGTAAGGGTTAACAATCTGAGAGAGGCAATGACTGACATCAGTTCCCAGGATTAACACTACAGTTTTGAAATACATTGAACTGTATAATTTCTTTTAAAGAAAAGATTAAACTGCTACTAACAAATTCAATGTACTGACTGTGAGCATTATTCTGCCATCTACCTTTATGTATAAGACGATATTTTTATTTTAATTAAAATACAATTATATTTCTCTTCTTTCTTCCTTCAACCCATTCAATGTCCCCCTGACTCAGCGCATCTCAAATTGAAGACATCATTTCATTATTACTACAACCTCTTCACATACATTTGCATTAATATATATACGTAAAACATAGTAAGTGAATTTTGTGTTACCAGGGTGTTGGTAATTTTAAGACTTATATGAAGGGATTTATCCTTGGGAAATCCCTATTCTCACTCTCTCTCTCTCTCTCCTCTCTCTCTCTCTCTCTCTCTCTCTGAATTATTTTGAAAAAACTGTATAAAAACAAGACAGAGCTATTATAACAAGAATGCATTCATAACAAAACAAAATCTATGAATGATAGATTTTTTTTTTTAAAGAAAAGAGTATCCACTGAATAGGGATTAACATAAAAACCAGGGGAAATTGTTAATAAATATGTGAACCAAAAGGGATTCAAATTCATTTATATACAGAAAGTGTTTATTTATCTACCACTCACTCATATTTGAAAAACAACATGTCACTTGCCATCTCTGATACTTTATACTGAAAAATATACACACATTGATTTTATCAACCTTTATCTCCAGGAAAAAAATGCATAAGCCTGACTCATTCTCAAAGACTGCAAAATAATTTATATCATAGTTTTGAAGGTAAAGGAGTATGTTGATAAATCTGCATACGTACAGTGAGGACAGCAGAGCAGATGTGAACAAAGTTAGTGGGAACATGGTTCAGAACTCACATGTAAAGACCAGTAGTTAGATGGAACTGGAACCTGTAATGTTTCCTCCAGGATACCCTCCTACACGGCACCAAGCTTCCACTATATGGTGTCTAGGGAGACACTGAGAATGTGTCCATATCACAGAGAATGTTGATTAAGGAAGCAATGTATTGTCTTTCTTAAACAAATTAAAACATCAATCAGAAGTATTTCCTTTTTTTTTCTTTGTTTTAAATTATTTATTTATTTTATATACTTGACTACACTGTAGCTGTCTTCAGACACACCAGAAGAGGGCATTGATCCAATTACACATAGTTGTGAGCTGCCATGTAGTTCCTGGGAATTGAACCCAGAACCTCTGGAAGAGCAGTCAGTGCTCTTAACCACTGAGCCATCTCTCCAGCTCCTGAAAGCAAAGTATTCTTAAAACTTATTTTGATGGTTTTTAAAGTTTGTATACAATGTTCAGTGCCTGGGGTTTCCAGAAGAGGACATTGCACCCTGGAATCTACAGTCATAGGCAGTGCTTAACTCATGGGTGGAGGTGTTTGGACTTCAACGCTTGTCTATGTGAGAGGAGTGCACCTTCCTAACTGCTGATCCTTCTTCCTAGAACTGAAGAGATCTGTGTGCATGTTGATTCTTTCATATCACAGATGTGAATGCTATCAGCAATGTGTAGAAACATAGAAACAGTATATATGGAACATGAGAAATTGTAAAAGTCAAATATAAATTATATATTCAGAAACACTTCCTCTTTGTGAAATGAAATGGTTTAAAATGATCTACACATTAAGGTCAAATTATCCCCCAGGTTCTTGTTTGATACAGGAGGGGGTGGAGAAGGCATGTGTGAGCCTCATTACATTACTTTCTATTTCGAAAACGTATGCAGATCTATGTCCAAAGTTGAAAAATAAATTTGAGCCATACATTGGCCACTTGTATACTTAAATGTGTCATAGATATATGTCTGCATTTAAACTATGACTATAACAAAGGAAGGAAGATACAATGTCACATATCCACAAAGAGAATGGAAAATGCAGAGGGAAACTTTACTTTCCATTTTAAAAAAATGGGTAGAGCATAGAATGTAAAAATGCAAGGATACAAAATATTAGCACAGATTTCCAGTAAATCTGGTTATGTTGTTTATTTATGGGTGTTTCACCAAAAAACTAGAAAGCAAACACTGAGAGCACAATGGACTTGAAACCTAAAATTTACCTAGTTTTTCATTAGTCTTTGTAATTCAATTCAGGTACACTTGCATACAAAACAATACACACAATTACATTTCTGCATCCGTGTGTGTGTGTGTGTGTGTGTGTGTGTGTGTGTGTGTGTGAATACATAACAATACACACAATTACATTTCTGCATCCGTGTGTGTGTGTGTGTGTGGTGTGTGTGTGAATACATTCACCTGCATGCACACTGATATCTTGCTTACCTGCAGAAGCCTCTACAATGCCATGATATTACTGTATTATGCTCACAGTTCTGTCAGAATGAATGATAACCATGCAAATATGGCCAGAAGCTCTCAATTCTGTTCTTGGTCAAGGGCTTGGGGAAATGTCTATTCCTTTCAAGTAACAGAATGCCCAAGAGTCTTGGATCATGAGAAGAAAGGGACAAACAGTGGGGAAAAGCAGGGAGGAAATTTCAGTCTTATTTACCAGAGACCAGCTGGGATTATGCATGAGAGATACAAAGACTTGACAAGGGAAGAAATTGTGTAAAAGGAGACAAAAGTACTGATCAGGAGAAGGATGGGTTTAGTGGCTCTGGACTCAGGGGAGGATCTAGAAGAAGCATTGGTTCTTGACATGTATTTCATCATCTCCTTGTGCCTGTACAGTGTGAGAACCATGGAGCCACTGGCCCATAGCATGAGCCCCAGCAAAACCATATCAGGACCTGACATTAATATTGCATAAAGTATGTCACTGGTGGGATCATACGGACAGCATAGCAGTATATAAAAGATTTCAGGTTTGCTGTGTTTTCATTGCCATAATTTGCCCTCATGTGTATAGAAAATATGCTGCTTGTAAATAAATGTATTACCCAGTTGAGGTACACAGAGCAACAAATGTACTTGTGTGATCTTACCTTAAGTTCTGAATACCTGGAGTTCCTGAACCTGACGATGATGGCCTGAAACACACTAAGAAATGAGGTGCTGCCAATACAAGCACCTCTACCGACTCTGTATACAAAAAAAGCAATTTGCATCCAATATCATTGAAAATGTCTTTAAACCCAAAAAAGGATATGGTTTCGGGCACACCTGTACACAGTACAGTTAAGAAATTGGCTACAATCAAGTGCATCAGAACCCCGTCTGTAGACCTTAACCTATACCTTGTTAGGTAAAAATATATATAGTGGTATAGAACAGCAAAATTCCCTAGAAATCCAATTATAGTCAGAGAGAAGAAAGTCATGCCTAGAAGAAACTCACTGGTTTCCATGCTGTCAGTTCTTGTTCTCAAACTGAGGATCCTGCATGGCAAGGTGAGGCTGGAGACACAGTCACCATTCTCTCTTCCCAATGAATTCACAAGATATAATCCACAGGTAGGGCATCTACCACTTTGCATAATTTCTACACATAAAAGGGATTGAATGAGGCCTCAAAGCATTTGGATATCTCTAGGTTCATGCTTTGTGAAATGTGCGAAAAACTAACAATGTCTCATTAACAGGACAAGCAGAAAATTATCTGTAAGAGTACTGGCTCATGTTTGCAATAAAGCAAGGGCCCCATCAAATCAATTGGCAAGTAATCATATAGCATTAATTTAACTCTGGGAAATAAACACAAATCCATGTAAAGCAAAGTAATATAGCAAATAAATATTATTAAGGAAAATCATATATTATCTTTGTATCACCAAGTGAAGTGATACTGTGATTAAGGACATAAGAGTTGAGTTTTGTAATTTTAGACTATATTTCTCACAAGCATTGTGATAACATTAGCTTGAAGCATTAACACAGGTGGGAAAGATTACTATGACAATAGACATTAATGTTTAAAATATTTAGGTTCAGAGGGAAAGTTAGTAGTGAGAAAAAAATATCCAAAAGGGAAATCATCGAAGGGACCAGTTTTTTGCTTTTTAAATTACCCTTTTAAAAAATAAGGAATCTTTTTTTTAAAAGAAAGTTTAATATATGCAATATATTTAGTTTGAAGTCCCAGCAAGAAAAAAAAATTTGTAAAATTTTATAATTTATTAGACCCTTTCTTTGCATTTAAAAAATGCTGGAAATCATTCATTTTTATAATTTTAAATGCTAGGAAAACCCATTTTATTAATCACATTCTACTCTGAAACAGAAAAAGTTTTGTTCAAATGGGCCCTCTTTGATGTTTTCCCCAGAGAAACGATCGGTTTTGGAAATATTCCACTCTCCCCTTTAAACTGGGAGAGTAATAGTAGTTGTACATGTAGAAGTGCTGAAAAGGTACTATGAATTACATGGAATATCAGGGTT
>JAJTUV010004354.1:0-22196 GCA_021653895.1 Mastomys natalensis
CCCACAAACATTACCGAGTATTTTAGAGTCCTGATTCTTTTTCACCCCTTTTGGCCCCGGGGAACCCGGGGGGCTAAAAATCTAAAAGAGGACTCACAGTTTTGGGCCCAAACCCCTAGCTTTCCAGCCCACCCCGCCGCTTGGGCCTGAATTCTGTCTCCTCCGGAAGAAAAATATTTGGGGGGGGGTGGGGGGGCCCGAAAACTGTTTCCCTTTTTAGAGGGGAAAAGGGCCCCACATATCCTGACTTTGCCTTTGGGGGTCCGGGGTCCCGGGCCTTCCCTCCCCCCCCTTGGTGCCCTTCTGGGCGGGGTTTTTGCTAAGCGGGTACCCGGGAAAACTCAGGGTTGCTTCCCAAAACCCCGGGGCTTTGGGTTTTTCCCTTTTTTTAGAAAAAAAACGGGGGTTTTGGGGGGGGGCCCTTTTCCCTGGCTATGACTAGTTTTTGGCCATGCCAAAAAAAATAATTCGCCCTCCTCAGGGGACACAGAAAAATTTTTTCCTGTTCCGATTCCCTTTTGGGCTCTTTCCGGGGCCTACCCTTTTTCTGGCTCTCTGGACGGGGTCAAAACCCCCCTTTTTTGGAAGGAACAGTTTTGGGGGGTTTTCATCCTAGGCCCCCTCATACCCTTTTCTTCCATTTTCCCCATCTGGACCGGGGGCCCCAAAGGGGGGGGGGTTTTTTTCCCTGCTAAGGGAAATGGGGGTAGAATGGTTAGGGGTTTGGAGGGGGATTTGCTTTGCTTGGGCTTATTCACCCTTTTGGGTTTTTTAGCATACTGATCCTGGACAAAATTTCGGGGGTTTAAAAGTGGGCCCCCGGGGGGGGGGTTTTTTGGGTTTGTTTTTTTTTTTTTTTTTTTTTTTTTGGTTACTGATGTTACCCAGGGGCCCCCCCTGCCTTGAACTTAGATGGGCCCAAGCGGGCCCCGAAATGGCCCTCTTCTCATCATCCCAAATGCTGGATTTTATAGGAATGAGGGACCCCCACACAGTTTTTTCTTGGGGACTTTGTTGGACACCTCAGCACCAGAGTCAGTACAACTTTTGGGGCTGGTATCAGGTTTTTCCCGGGTTTTTAAGATAAATTTTTTTTAGTCCCCTTTTTCCCCCCAAACCTTTTGGGGTCCCAGAAGACCCCAGCTGTCCCGGCTGTGCCCTCTCCTTGATCTCTTGAGGGGGGGGAAAGGGGGGGGGGGCTGGGCCCACCGTGTTTTCAGATTGTTTTTCCCGCTGCTGCGCTCCCCAAGGAACCCCCCCCCCATCACCTTCTCCTGTTTGCTGATATCCCACCTTTAAATCTTTATAATTGCCCCTTTTTTCCCCACCACTGGCTGCGCGGGAACTTACTGCTTTAGCTTTGGGCCAGAGACGAACCTGCATTTGGGACCAAGGGAGTGGGTGGGGGGATAGACTGGGTCCCCCAGGCCCCCTTTTTTTGGGGGGTATCGAGGGCAGATGGTATCAACCAGTTACACAAAAATGAAAAATGGTCGGAGCTGGCCCCCCCCCGAAAGAAAGGGAAAAACGCCTCCACCTGCAAAAAAAAACAGAAGGTGCACTGGTCATACTGCTCTTCGCAGTGAGGAACTTGAACACGACCAGCCTTCAGGAAAGTGGTTGTTTGCTTTCCGTGTTTGTGCCCAGGTCCCTTGCTGTAAGCTGAAGCAAGCCGCTGCTGATAGCATCGCAGGCTCGCTGCAGTATCTGTTCAAGACGGTCCCCAGAGGTACAAGAAACTAGCTGCACTGTTAATGGAAGAGGTAATAGCAGACTAGTAGAGGGTCAGTGGGCGGGGGCAGGAGTTCCATTGGGTAGGTCAGAGACTAGCCTTGATCTGAATAATAAGTTGGGGGGGGCGAATGGTTTTTGGCTGAGGACAACTACATTTTGAGCTTTATGTGAGTGTGTGCCAGGCTCCTGCTGATTACCAAAAACGTTTTTGTCTTTGTGAGAGAAGAGTGAGGGTGACGTGGTGTGGAGCATAGATCTTTCATGCTGCCACAAGAAGAACTCAGTCAGAGGAATCTCAGGGGTCTCCCTAGCAATCACCCAGGCCCAGATGTTCAGATTCCTTGACTTAAATCCAGAGTCACTCTTTTTCTTGATTTTTTATTTTTCTCCCCAAGACACGGTTTTCTCTGTGAGCCCTGGCTGTCCTGGAACTCACTCTGTAGATCAGGCTGGCCATGACTCAGAGGTCCACGTGTCTATGCCTCCCACATGCTAGGATTAAAGGCGTGCACCAATCATCCATCCAGCACAGAGTGTCTTTAGTCTGTCCTCTACAACCACCTCAGGCTCACAAAGAGTTGGGCTGTTCTTAAATCGTATTTGGTCCGTACATTTGTTCAGAAGGGTTGTTTCTGGCTAATGCGTTCTAACCCCGGGGTTCATTGCCAGAGCCAGTGATGCAGCAGCACCTGCCTGGCCCAGCTGCACATCTGAGCTGAGCTTGAGGCAGTGCTTGGGGAGTGGTGTGTGCTCTTCCTGGGTATTCCCTTCCTGTCAATACTCGGCTCCTGCTCAGGATCACCTTTGGACACTTCTCTGTGTTTTGCGCTCACTCAAGCCCATGACTAGCCAGCCTTTGTGGTTTCATTGCTATCTGTACATTAGGGAGAACTGAAGCAATGTCTAGCATACCTTGTCCTGAAGACTGCAGTAGATGACCTGTTTTTGCTGATGAGTCTTCCCTGCATTGCATTGGCCCTGTCTGTGGGTGGGGTGGGGTTGGGAGAGAGGCAGGCAGATTAGAAGTAACATCACAGTTGTACTTGAAAGATTGCAGCCATCTATTTTGTTCTCGCTCTGTTGCAGCCTCACCGAGGTGTAAAGTTAGAGCTTCGGGTTGGGGATGCTGGGTACTACTCTGCGTGGAGGCAGAGAGTTGAGGGGAGTGAACATTAGGTTGGGACAGAGTCAAGTACAGTTTTTTTTTTTTTTTTTTTTTTTTTTTTTTTTGGGGTGTGTTCTTTTTGGGGGGGGGGGGGGGGGGGGGGGGGGGGGGGGGGGGGTGTGTTTTGTTTGTTTTTTTTGGGAGGGGTTTTGTGTTTTTTTTTTGTTTGGTGTGGGTTTTTTTTTTGGGGGGGGGTGTTTTTTTTTTTTTTTTGTTTTTTTTTTTTGGGGGGGCTAGGTCACCCCTCCCAACCCAAGACGCTGCTAGCTCTTAATCCCCAGGTTTGCCGTCTGATAAGAACTCACCTAATCCTGTCATGGGTGGGATAGAGGCACGCTGCTTCTGGGTAGCTAGGATTGTCGGTAGCCCATGTCATTATCAGGATAGCTTCCACCAGTCATGACTTGAGCTGGTGCAGAGGCAGGTGTATCCAGAGCTAACATAGTAAGGCCCTATTAACAACAAAAGAAGGGCCTGGTCTGTAAAAGGACTGGAGTACTAGGTTCTAACACCGGCCTGTCTGGTTTGGGATTATGGAAGAATGCATGTTGGCTATGTGATGGCACTGGGTTGATTGAGGCACAGAGGAGGGTGGGCCCTTAGGGATTATAGCCTGAGATAATTCCTATAACATAACAGATTCCAGGACACAGGAAAGGCAGAAGTGATAGAGTTAAAGACAGAAGGTGCAGGAGCCGGACAGTGCCAGAGATAGCTGGGGTTGTTGGATATCACTATGAACTGAGGTTGGCCTTGGCAGTGGTGGCCTTTTTTTTTCGCCTTAAAATATTTTATGTATGGGGGGGGGGTCAAGTAACTTGTGGGAATTGGTTATAAAACAACCCAGGTGTGATTTTTCTGGAGATCAACTCAGGTTTCCTAGGCTTAGCAGCATGTACACCAAGCATTAGTAATCCTATTTTCTATCGTCTGATGTTTGGTTCAGTAGTAACTCTGTGGCAAGCATTTTCAGGGATTCCAGGCAAGTACAGTGGCAAGCATTTTCGGGGATTGAAGCCTCGTGGGAATGCAGAAATACCTCTATTTGCAGTTCCGCATCTTCATACTTAACCATAAATTAAAAACTATTCACAAACAGTGTTTTGGTGTCAGTGTTGAACATGTACCACTTTTGTTTACTTTTTTGTGGTTTTAAGGATGGAATCCAGAGCCTGTACAGCTTGGCACATCCCCTGTCCCAGAACAGACGTTGTGTATCTTTTCCTTACCCCCTAAACAACGCTGTAATACTCCTTGTTTGAGAGGTGATCTGGTTGCAAACTTACGAGTCCAGACCAACCTTGGACTAAATTCTTCTGCCTTGACCTCTCTAAATGCCAGAATTAGGAGGGTAAGATAACTAGCTTCTTTTGATTTATTATTTACTTTTTTATTATATTTATCTATTTGCAGGTCATGGATGATCAATCACAGGACAACTTAGGGTGTCATTCTCAATACCATGAGAGTGTTAGGGATCAGACTCAGGACACTAGCCATGAAGGCTAGCTTTACCCCAGTGGATCACCTCTTGGCCCTTGCAACTGTCTTCTGGATATCTCTTATGTACATTAAATATTGATTTGTACTAGATTCAACTAGAGATAATTTAAGGTCTAGAGTGCAGCCCAGTGCTAGTTTCAAAAAAAAAAAAAAGTCTCCAGAAAGCTGTTTATATTCTATGTACTGGGGATGTCAACTTATTATAAGGGACTTGGAGGCTTCTTTGTTTTAAGAAAATGTGGTTCCCCAGACAGTCTGTTTTATTGTTTTAGTTTGTTTTTTCTTTTTCTTTTTTTTTTATTTTTATTTGATATTTTCAAGACAGGGTTTTCTCTGTTGTAGTCCTGGTTGTCCTGGAACGCACTCTGTAGACCAGGCTGGCCTCAAACCTCAGAAATCCTCCCCCTGCCTCTTCTTCTGCTCCCAAGTGGCTGGGATAAAGGCGTGCGCCACCACAGCCCTGCCCTTGTTTGTTTTTTCATAGTCTTGTTTGTAGCCTTGAACTCCTAGTCTCAAGTGGTCCTCCTGCCTCAGCCTCCAGTAGCTAGGAGCTCCATTTCTTACTTGATAGATGGGAGAAACATTTCATATCTGACCTGTAGGGCTCTCAGCCAGGGCCTGGGCCGGCTGCTAATCTATATGTACAAGACTGTGTCTCAAAACAAATAGTTGTTGTCGAGATTGTCCTGTTTAGGAGTTAACATGTGTCCTCTTTGGTGATACTGAGGGTTCTGCGTTCATCCGCAGTGCATCTCATCAAGCCACGTCTACAGCGTACTATCCTACGGGCCCGGTAGGCCATGGTTACCTCAGGGAATCTGCATTTGATCTTTGTTCTCTCTGTTCTCTTTTGGTCTGAAGGCACTCAGAGCGTGGGAGAATAGGCTTTTCCAGGCAGTGTGGCACACCTGAATCCCAGCACTTGGGAGGCAGAGGCAGGCGGATTTCTTAGTCCGAGGACTGCCAGGGCTAACACAGAGAATCCCTGTCTTGAAAAACGGAAAAAAAAAAAAAAAAAGAATTAGGCTTATTATGATCAGAGTTGGTGGAATTACCGCAGGCCAGGGCTCCATGAAAACAACGGAATGGCTGCTGCTCTCTGTAAGATCTGGAGGTTTCTGTTAGGCAAAGCTAGAGTGTGGGTGGCCACTGGAACAAGTTTAAACAGATCGAGGTGCTGGTTTCCTAGAGCTGCTTGGTGGAAGGAATATGGCTGGAGGGAAAACCAGTCAGGCTGACCCTTGGAGACCCTGTGGTAAGGGCCCCAGTAGCCATCAGACTCGTTTCCTGTTGGGGAGGCTTGGCCTATCCAGGACTCTATCTGCCCCATTTGTGCTTTCTGGGTACTAAGGGTGTTATTCCATCGTGAGGTGTTTTCCTTCCTAACTGAGCTTGTCTTCTCCATGGAATGGAATTCAGGGAACAAACTTGGCCTGTTCTCTCTGTTATCGTAGGCTCTGTTTTTGCCTCCGTGGCCTGTTCTCCTAAATCAGATGTCAGGAAGGCTCATTTCATCTCAGGAAATATACTGGGAAATGAATGGCCTTATCTGAGCCGTTAGCATCAACTGTGAAAGGGAGCTACTGTTCATCCTATTGCTGCCATGAATTTAATGACAGTCTTTCAGGGAAAGTAAATTAATTTCAGTGTGGGGAGGAAGAGAATGCCCCAGCACTTGGTGACTTGGGAAGGCAGAGGCAGACAGATCTTGGTATGTTCAAGGCCAGTCCGACATAGGAAGTGAGTTTTTGTTGTTATTGTTCTGTTTTCTCATGATTTAATTTATTTTTATTTCACATTAAAATGTGTTATAAAAACACACACACATATACACACACACCCAAATAGGAAGTTTTAAGCCGGCAAAAGCTACATAATGAGACCCTGGGCTCAAAAACAAAGAACCCCAAAAAAATGATATCCCCCCTGACTGGTGGTTCAAAATACTGGGCAGGGGTCCAGCATCGTCTCTGCTACCTCCTCGGGAAATAGAGACCCCACCCTGTCACACCACCCTGCCACAAAAAAGACGAAAAACAAGACCCCCGGATCCATCGAGTTGATGACATTCCACTATGCATGTTTACTCTCCTCTGTACGTTCTGATGGAGTAGGTGCCCCCGTTGTATGGTTAAGATCAGAGCCAGAGCTTTTCTTTGAGGGTACCCCAGCGACAGGGCCCTTAAATTTCCCCCGATGGAGGGAGGCTGGAAGTTCAAAATGAAGGTCTCATGAAGGGAACCCCCATGAATTAATTTTCCTTCCCAAGGCCCTTTACCCGACGCCACCCCTTTGAAAAATAGTCTCTTGGCCCATCTGGGATAAACTTCTTATCTTTTTACCTACTTTCAAAACATAGGTTGTCCACTGTTTCCCCCACAGTCCTGCTTGATTGCTGCATTTCAAGTCGATTGTGGCACGCACATTTGTTTTTTTTTCTTGGGGGTTTTGGGTATTTTTTTTGAGACTAGCTCAGGCCCCGCAGTTCTCTACCTCATCTACCTACTTTGACTACTGGTATGGGACCATCATACTGGGCTTGTTTGTTTGTTTGTTTTTGTGGGGCACACGTGGGGCCCAAGTGTACTGCGTGGGCCACCTTCCAAAAGCCAGTGGTCTTTTTCTCCAGAAACCTCCTGCCAGCCCCCTTTCCCAGTGAGTCAAGTCAAAAGACTGAGTCTGAAACTCATGACATCACTTCAGAAATTCCCTTTCCCAACTTTTTGCTGTCTGAGGTCAGAGCTATCTAGGAGCGAAGGCAATTCTTCAAAGGGTTTACTCTTGTTTTAGACATTTGGGAAATTTGATTTGAGGTAATAAGAATGATGAAATTTGGGTTGGGGGTTTTGTTTTGGTTTTTTTGTTTTGCTTTTTTTGTTTTTTTTTTTTTTTTTTTTTTTTTTTTTTGGTTTTTTTTCCCAGGGAGGGGTTTTTCTGTGTAGCCCTGGGTTTTCCTGGGACTCACTCTGAGTTAAAAAAAAGCTGGCCTTTGAACTCAGAAAACCGCCGCCTCCCGCCCCCCCAAGTGCTGGGGGTTTAAAAGGGGTGCGCCCACCACGCCCGCTTTTTGGTTTTTAAAAAATAGTTGAAGGGGGTGGAGATGTGACCCCAGTGGTTAAGAGCACTGGCTACTCTTTTCCCGAGGACCTGGGTTCAATTCCCAGCACCCACAGGGCATCTCACCGTTGTCTGTAACTCTAGTTCCAGGAGACCTGACACCACACACACACATAAACATGCAGGCCAAACACCAATGCACATAAATAAAAACAAATCTTTTTTAAAATGTGTATGAGTGTTTTCCCTGCATGTATGTGTACCAGTACACATGTTCCTAGGAGGCAGGAAAGGGCATCGATCCTCAGGATCTAGTGTTAGAAACACTTGAGTTAATGGTCAAGCTGGTCTGGAACTATGTTCAAGCTGTCCTTTCACCTCACCTCCTGAGTAGCTGGAACTACAGGCATGTGCCCCCATGCCTGATCAACAGTCCTAGGTAGGGACAATAATGAGCCTCTTGGGTGAACTTTCTGCCCCTATGGGGCCTCCATGAAGCAAAGACAAGACCCCATTTACCTATAAAGTTGTTTTGACTCTCATGCATGTGCTGTGTGTAGATGGCTCTGCAGTTAAGAGTTGCTTGTACTGGGCGGTGGTGGCATACACCTTTAGTCAAGGTGTTTGGGAGGCAGAGGCAGGCTGATCTCTGTGAGTTTGAGGACAACCAGACTATATAGTGAAACCTGTCTCAAAACTTTTAAAAGAGTTGCCCATTCTTGCATAAGACTGATGTTGGAGTCCCATAATTCCCCCTACATTGGTGGTCCATAACCATCCATAACCCAGTTCCTTCTGACCTCCAAAGGCACCAAGCATGTTGGTGGTGCACAGATATAATTGCAGGCAAACATACAACATGAGTAAATGTAATTATAAATTTTTAAAAACTAAAGGAAAAAACCATGGTGGTGCATGGGGAGTCAGAAGCAGGTGGATCACTGAGTTCGAGGGAGTCTGTCTACAGAAGAGGGCCAGCAGAACAACAAGAGTGTAACTCTGCCTCAGTCTACTCTTTGGGTGCTGTGACTATTACGTGTTTCTACTTCAATTCAAGTAAGCCAGGTAATTTACCCAGCACCTGGGGAGTAGAGGCAAGCCAATCTCTGTGTGTGAGATTAACTCCCAGCCTGGATCTGCTAATGAACCTTGTTTCCAGAAAAAGAAAAGAAAAAATAGGAGCTGGGCGTGGAGGCTCCCCAGCACTGAGGAGGCTGAGGCTAAGAATCAGTGCAAGCTCAAAACTAACTGAGTAGAAACTTGTCTGAAATAAGGCAGTAAGAAATCCCTTTTATTTTTGTAGATGAACTGTATGCCTACCAGGCTCAAAATTTAAGATCAGAAAAAATATACTTGGTACAACTTCCCTGTTCTATAGAGAGGAAACCAGTTGTAGTCCTCCTGTTTGTTTGGGGGTTGGGGTGTGGCTCAGGCAGCCTGCCTCGTGTGGGCAAGTGCTGGATCCCAGTCCTGTTTGTTGTTTTTGTTCAACAGTTTTGTTGAGATATACCACGTACTCCACCTTTTTATAATGTAATAGTTATTTTATTTTTGAGATCTATTTTGTGTAGCCTATATCTTTAGGCCTAGTGCATCCTCCCCTCTGCCCTGCAGAGTCCCTAGGACTACCACTTCTGGCTTGCTTATTATGGTCTTTTGTGTATTCAGAGTTAGAAAAGATCAATTATTGTTAACTTTAAATGATAGTTCATGGATACCATGGAGTAAGCACACATCTTTTGCTCTAAGCAAATCCATTCTTCTTTCCCAGCTCTTCTGGTTTATGTTTTAATGGATTTGCCTTTTCTGGAAACTTATATAAACGGAATCCTATACCATGTGGTCCTTCTGTCTGGCTTTTTTCCTGTCATGAAGAACCTTGAGATTTTCCAAGTTGTTTTTTCATATTCTCACCAGCAGTGTGGAAGAGTTCAAAGTTCTCACCTTTGGTATACCTGCCATATTTTTCTGTGGAAATAGAGTGGCTGGAACTTAGAATCTTGTTCACACACCCAGCCTTTTGTTCTCGCTTCAAGCCTACAGCATGAGGCTGTTTTGCATTGGTTTGAATGTGCATTTTCATGGTGACTAGCTGTATGATTAGTGAGTGTGTTAAGGCCATATTCTGGGCGCAGTCTGTGGTATTGTCATGCCAACCACCATTCTTAACATGAGTGTAAGAATGTTAGTCCACTATGCCTGTGTCCTCTTCTTATGTGCAAGAGACTGATCTTGGCCATCTAGTCTCAAAGTCTGTAGGTCCTGTATCCTCACATTCAACCACCATAGATCCACAAAGCATTCCTCTGATGTGGCCTAGCTTATGTAAACCCGGGTTCTATTCCCCAGCACTGATGGAACATTTTAAAAGTTTGGGTTGTTTTTGTTTGTTTGTTTGTTTTTTTTTTTAAGAATTACTATTATTTTATGTGCATGAATATTGCCTACATGTGTGTATGTGGCACATGTGCATCTGTCGGGTCCCCTGGAACTAGAGGAGTGGATAGTTGTAAATTTGGATGCCTGGAATCAAACTTGGTCCTCTGCAAGAGACAAGTGCTCTTAACTACTGAGCCATCTTTCCAGCCCCTACCCAGAATGTTCATTTTAATTCCAGATGTGATGATTCTTGTTTGTTTTCCTGGCATTCTGAAGGCTAAGTCAGGAATAGTTCCATAAGTTCTAGGCCAGTTATAATGGGAAATCTGTCTCCAATAGAAAAGACTTTCAAATATGGAAAGTATTTCATAGTGCTTCTATCAAACCAGGTAGTATAAGTCTAGAGAGCATGTAACATACATGAAGCACATCAGTGATTCTAGTACTGGAGAGGTGGAGGCAGGAAGACCAAGCCTCAGACCAGCTAAGTAGCAAGGCTCAGGAGCTCAGGAGTGGGGCGCTTGCCTACCATGCTAAAGGCCTTGGGTTCTGTCCCAAGCTCCACAAGAAAGCAATGGGGCTTGAGTGGCTGTGCATAATAGTATCTATAGTGTTCTTGCACCAGTCCCTGCAGGGACCTTGGGATGACTGAGTCATAAAGGCAGGGCTGTAAGGGGACAGAAGTGGAAGTGGCACTGCCATTCTCAGATGCTTCACAGATTCACCATACGGATGTTCTTTCAGGCTCCCATGCTCTCCTGCAGGAGGTGAGGTTGCTGAGGCAGGGCAGGGCCTATGTTGGTTTCGGCCACCTGACCTGTCCAGTATCTATCTCCTGTCCTTATGCAGCTGCTGCCATGGCGCAGACCCTGCAGATGGAGATCCCAAACTTTGGCAACAGCATCCTTGAGTGCCTCAATGAGCAGCGGCTACAGGGACTCTACTGTGACGTGTCGGTGGTGGTTAAGGCCATGCCTTCAAAGCCCATCGTGCTGTGCTGGCCGCCAGCAGCTCCTACTTCCGGGACCTATTCAACAGCAGCCGCAGTGCTGTGGTAGAACTGCCGGCCGCTGTGCAGCCACAGTCATTCCAGCAGATCCTCACATTTTGTTATACAGGCCGGCTGAGCATGAACATGGGGGACCAGTTCCTGCTCATCTACACAGCTGGCTTCCTGCAGATCCAGGAGATCATGGAGAAAGGCACTGAGTTCTTCCTCAAAGTTAGCTCTCCAAGTTGCGACTCCCAGGGCCTGCACCCGGAGGAGGCCCCATCCTCAGAGCCTCAGAGTCCTGTAGCACAGACATTGGGCTGGCCAGCCTGTAGCACACCACTGCCCCTTGTGTCACGGGTCAAGACAGAACAGGAGTTGGACTCGGTGCAATGCACACCCATGGCCAAGAGGCGTGGGATAGCAGCCAGAAGGAGGCTGGAGGCAGTGGTGGCAGCAATGGCAGCCGCAAGATGGCCAATTCTCCACACCAGACCTGGCCCCTAACCGGATGCCCCAGCCGTCTCAGTGGCCACAGCTACAGCAGCAGTTGGCTGTGGTTGCAGTGGGGGGATGTGTGAGTGGGCCCAGCATGTCAGAGCGGACCAGTCCAGGTACCTCCAGTGCTTACAACAGTGACAGTCCCAGCTCCTACCACAATGAGGAGGACGAAGAAGAAGACGCGGGTGAGGAGGGCACAGATGAGCATACCGTCAGATCTGCAACATGTACACCATGTACAGTATGTTGAACGTGGGCCAGTCGGGTGAGTGCCGCCCCCCCTTTTCATACGCTTATATGTGTGTGCGCGTGTGCATGTGTAACATATGAACATACTTGTTCCCTGTTCCCACAGTTGAGAAGGTAGAGGCCCTTCCTGAGCAGGTGGTCCTTGAGTCCCGCAGTCGCATTCGAGTGCGGCAAGACTGGCATCTCTCCCAGCTGAACTTATCAACCAGATTGGCAACCGCTGCCACCCAAGCTCTACGATGAAGGTGACCCCTCAGAGAAGCTGGAGCTCGTGACAGGTTTGCTGGCTGTACTCTAGTTCCATCCCCCTTTGTTCTGTAAGTTAGCACCCTACCTCTGTGTCCCAGGGCACTTGACAGTCTCCGTTCCCATTTGGGCGACTATGAGTAGCAGATGCCCTGACGAGAGGTGTTAGGGTAGGGGGAGTTGAGACTGGGGGTATGATTCATCTAGTAATAACTTACCTAGCATCCATAACGCCCTGGATGTCATACCAGACACTGCATAAACTAGGCATGGGAGTACACATTCATAATCTCAGCACTCAGGAGGTGGAGGCACAGGGGTCAGAAGATAGCAGTCAGCCCCTGGGATACATGAGCCCTTGTCTCAAAAACAAACAAACAGAACTGTTCATTGACTTTAAGCCTGGGTATGACTCGGTGTAGAAACCAGCATGCTAAGAGATCCCAACTTCTTGTTTTTCTCTGATTTTTCAAGATGAGTTTCTCTGTGTAGCCCTGTCTGTCCTGAAACCCATTGCTATGTAGGACCAGGCTCTCCTCAAACTCCGAGATCTATCTGCCTGTCTCCCTCCCAAGTGCTGGGGTTAAAGGTATGCTCCACCTCCATCAGGCGAGATTCCAAGTTTTATTCTCAGTACCACAGAAGGGAGGTGGGTGAGGAGAGTGGTCCAGAGCTGTCTCCAAGTGAGGCAGTATACATCTGGGTTCCTAAGATCCAGAATTGGAAGCCACCCTGGGCTACATAGGGAAACCCTTTCTCAACCAAAAAGAAGGGAGCAGAGAGGGAAGAGAGAGAAATGGATTTGCTTCTCATCAAAGACCAGTCTGTAGGTTTCTAGGTTATGGGAGCTAGTGGAGTTGGGGTGTGGTTGGGCCAGCAGGTTGGGGCTCACTGCCACTGGGGCCTAAGGCCTAGTCTTCCTGAGCCTCTACCACCATGTTTGTATCTACCTGGGTGTGTTCAGAGTGCCTATGACACACTTAGGTGTTCAGACTTGGTGAGTTAAGATTTGGGCCCAGATCATGTGATTTTTTTTTTTTTTTCCTTACTAGGCACCAATGTATACATCACAAGGGCACAACTCATGAACTGCCACGTCAGTGCAGGCACGCGGCACAAGGTCTTGCTGCGGCGGCTCCTGGCTTCCTTCTTTGACCGGTGAGGTACACCCCAGAACCCCAGGGTTAGTGAGCAGGTTGCCTACCCTCCTTCCCTCCGACCTCTACCAGGAACTCTGATGCCCTCCACACTTCTACCCTATCTCCAGGAACACACTGGCCAATAGCTGTGGCACTGGCATCCGTTCTTCCACCAATGACCCCAGACGCAAGCCATTGGACAGTCGTGTCCTCCATGCTGTCAAGTGTGAGTGTTCTGCTGGGGCCTGGGGTTGGCAGCTGGATGGAGTTAGGGTTGGGTGATGGTTGGTTTTGGGTCTTAGGTGGTTGGTTTTTGAGACAGGGTCTCTCTACACAGCCCTGGTTGACCTGGAAATAACTTTATAGTTGTAGGCTACTATGCTGTAGTAGTAGCGGTGTTGTGGTTGTAGTAGTTGTAGTTGTAGGCTAACTATGTAGTTATAGGCTGGCTTTGAATTCTCGAGTCTAGGATCTAAAAGCCTGTGCCACCATGAAGTGCTTGCCTCAAAAGTATGAGGACCTGGGTTCAGATCCCCAGCCTTCACAGCAAAAGCTAGATGTCTGAAGTCTCAGACCTGGAGAAACAAGACAAGAGGATCCCTGGAGTTCACTGGCCATCAGCCTAACTGAATTGTTGAGCTCCAGAGTCAGTGAAAGACTGAAAAAAATGAAGTGGAGGGCAGGGAAATGGCTCAGTGTTGTGAGGCATTTCCAGAGTGGCTGGGGTTTGATTCTTAGAAGACACATGAAGGTAGAAGGAGAGAAGCAGTGTGTCATAATAATAGTATTGTTTAAGGGTCAGTGGTCAAACCTGATGGCACACACTCAGGAAACAGAGGAAGGAGACTCTAGAACAGCCAGTGCTATGTAGAGAGACCCTGTTTCAAAAAAAAGGGTAGGGTATCTAAGGCCAGTGAGGTCGTTCTGCAGCTGAACAACCTGAGTTTGACCCTCTCCGTCCCTTGTATAAGTTTTTCTCTGACCACCACATACAAATTTTAAAACATTTTAAAGAGAAGGTTCTGACCAGCACTCAACAGACTGGAACAGGAAGAGTTTTAAGGTCAGCCACAGCTACACTGGAGGAGCAGGGGGGGTTCCGAGGTGTGTTACTGAGAAAGGACTCCAGAGGCAGTTCCTTCACATTTGGCATATAGTATGGAAGGACCTGAGTGTCTTTGCCAAACAGGAGGCTCTCAAGTCCAGGGTAATCAAGAGAAGACTGAGGTGGCCAGAGCTTCCAAGGGCACGTCTATGCCAGTGGCAGCCACTTGTTAGGGGGAGGCCTAGGTTGGCATGAGTAACCTCCCAGGCTCTGAATCATATAGCACCATATTTCCATGAGGGACTGGTGAAACAGGTGAGCAGGTGAGCAGCAGGAGTTTGTTATCGTTAGTGGTATCCACTGGACTTTCATAGAAGCTGGAAGGCTTAATGGGAGGAGTCTAGGCCCGAGCCGCCTGCTCTCCCCCACAGACTACTGCCAGAACTTCGCCCCAAACTTCAAGGAGAGCGAGATGAATGCCATTGCAGCTGACATGTGCACCAATGCCCGCCGAGTGGTACGTAAAAGCTGGCTGCCCAAGACTAAGCCGCTGCACCTGGTGGAGGGTGATAACTACAGCAGCTTCATCAGCGACACCGGCAAGCTAGAACCGGACATGATGAGCGTGGAGCACAGCTTCGAGACAGCCAGCCACGATGGCGAGGCCGGCCCTTCAGCTGAGGTCCTCCAGTAACATACATGTGACACCCCCTTACCGGATGTCACACTCCCCCTCCTGTCACACCCCCACCTACCACCTACCTGGTCACGATCTACTGTCTGTCCCTCCCCAGGACCTGTGAGAGGGTGTTCCATGCCCTCTATCCGGATGCAAGAGCTGGCTGAGCAAGGCCAAGCCACTGTACCTAGCAGAGGGCAGTGCCTACAGCAGCTTTCTCAATGACCATGAGGAAGAGCAGAACTTGGTAGGCAGAGAATACAGCTTCCACACAGACAGCCCCCTCAGCGGAGGTCCTCCAGTACCTGCCCAGGACCCTCCCATGGATGTCACACTCCCTCCTGTCACACACATACCCCTCCACCTTAGTCACGAGCTACTGTCTGTCCCTCCCCAGACCCTGCAGGGGTGCTGCATGCTCCCAGCCCCTCTGCCGCCCTGTCATCCCACACCTTTCCCCAAAGCAAGCTGGGCTGGGTCAAAGAGGACAGGCATCAGGTGGGATCTGTGACCTTCCTCACACTCACGGGGAGCCCTGGTTCCCCTTCCTCTTAGGCATTTCCCAGCACCAGGCCCGGCTAGGGGACGGGCAGGACTCAAGAAGAGCCTGCCCTCACTGTGGCTGCTTGGGACTCCATGGGCCCAGGGGTTCTTTGGACCCCTCCCACCATCCCCCAGTGCTTCCATGTCTCCAAAAGCGCCTTCCTGTCCCTCTCGTCTGTCCCTGCACCGTGGGGCTAGGGTAGGTGAGGCCAAGAGGGACTGTCCACTTGACAAACTGAGGAAGCAAGCCCACAAGGCTTAGAGAAGCTCTAGAAGTGACCCTCTGTGACAGCCTCTACCACACCCCTCTTAGCCCCACCCTGCTCTGCCTCTGTGGGTCCCCTCAGCCCAAGAGGTCATTCCAAGAGAGCAGTGCTCCTGCGGGCAGGTGAGGGTCTCAGGACAGGTTTCCAGTCTGGCAGAATTTGTGGGTGTGCGTGCGTGTGTGCGTGCGTGCCTGCGTAGAGTGTTTGCTTTTAAAAACATGAAGATCAAGAGGCAGCAAGACCAGGGTCGGAACCAGGGAGCAGGCTGGGAGACTGCTGCCCTTCTCCCACCCGACCCTGGGCAGGGCTCCCAGCCCCCAACCCCTGTACATAACTTTTTGAAACATTTTTTTAGCGAATGAAATATTGAAGTATAAGATTTCCTTTTATTTTTCAAATCAATGGCAATGTGTCTGAGGTTCCCTGGGTCCCTGGGCTGTGGAAGCAGGATGCAGGGAAAACTGAATGTGTGTGTGTGGAATGTGGGTGCATGTTTCCACAGGGGCCCAGTCCCAGTGCCCCAGGACTCCTGTGGATCCAACCAGCTCCCTCTCTCCCAGGACTACAGTTGTAGGGTGTTCACAGGTCCCGAGTAGCTGAGCCCACTCCTGGGGGACGAGGCAGGGCAGGGTCCACATCCGCGTTACTGGTTTGTGGAGCTTTCTCTGGCCGCACTCCTTTCCACTCTAGATCTCCAGGAGCAATCTTTTGGGTGTCTGAGTTTGCTATGTGAGCACAGGGTTTCTGTTAATCCCTCCATTAACATCCTTTCACCATCTCACTGGTTCTGTTCTAGCCCTGACCTCCTCCCTCTCCCCAACTCTGCAGTCTAGCTGCCTTTTCAGAGGCAGGGGGTTGCAGGATTGGAGAAGGTGGGATGGAGCCTTTTGAGTCAGATCTGGAGACCTGTCTCCAGGCCAGCAGCACCCTCTAATCTGCCATGATCCCTCTTAACATCTGATGATGAGGGTGGGGTGTTGGGTCTGACTTGGCCCCCAGTACCTTAGCCCTGGGTGGCCAAGTGGAGGGGAGTAGACATCCCTAGCTAAAGCACAAGCACCTTAGTCATACCCCCTCCCCCTCCCCCGCCCTGGCCTGGCCTGGCATCCCACCTCCCCAGCAGACATCCCAAAGCACAATCTCTGATGACTTGGCAAGCAGCTGAGCCTGGCATGGTGAGGGCAGGCTGTGCTCCCTGCCCAGGCTTAAGGGGGCAGCTCCATGGGACTGAGAGGTCTTGTTGTAGAGTGGGCAGCAGAGCCATTGGTTCCAAGCACCTCAGGAGGTGGCCCTGACTCCCGGGGCTTGGGGTGAGGGAAGTATAAACCCAGGGGTGCAGGGGAGAAAACTACTCACTAGGAGAGCCAAAGACAGGGTTGTGCCTTACCTCAGGAGCCACCCCTGCGCCCCTCCTCTGGCGGTCAGCTGCTTGCCCTGCCCTCCTGAGAGCTGCATGGTCCCCACCCCAAGCACCCAGGAGAGTGAAAAAGTAACCCACTTAGCAGGAAAGACAAGTAGGGGCAAACCCAGTGGCTACCCTCCCACCCATCCATGCCTCTCATGGGGACAGGCCATCACCCACTGGCCCGTGTGAAGTGCCAATGCCCTCCCCACCCAGAGCCAAGCCCCCTCCCTTCCCAGGCCCACAAGTGAGATTGCACATTAACTACTGTACGGAGAGGAGCGGTGTTGGGAAATGTGAACCCTGAGAGTCAATGATGCTGATAAGAATAAACAAGACGCCTTTGTAACAGCCCTGCTGTGCTCTGCTCACTGGAGAGGGGCGTCCTGCCCTGCTCACGTAGGTGCACACCTGCCTCCTGACACTAACCTGCAGCCCAGCTTGATATCATAAATGCAATTAGGGGACACTCAGGAGCTCTGTGATAGAACATGCAGACAGCACTAGGGTCTAGTGCCCAAGAAAGGCTGAATGGAGAATCGGTGGCTCAGACCCAGAGGGAGTGAAACCTAGAAGCTTGGGAGTTGAGATACATGTGGGCTGCCTAAGAGCTCTCGGTCTCACCAGGTCACTGGCCTTCATTGTAGTTAGACTAGCCCAAGCCCACCCCTCTGAGGAGTATGTCTGGAGGTATATTCCTGTGAAGATAATGAGCATTAAGTTCTTAATAAAGAGAAACATCTTGGATTAGGTTAGTTTGGTTTGTGTTTTATAGAACAGCTGGCCTAAGACTAGGACCCTTTTGCCCCCACCTTCTAGTCCCACATATTTCACTAAGACAGGGAACTTTTTGGCCGGGCGGTGGTGGCGCATGCCTTTAATCCCAGCACTTGGGAGGCAGAGGCAGGCGGATTTCTGAGTTCAAGGCCTAGCCTGGTCTACAGAGTGAGTTCCAGGACAGCCAGGAGTACACAGAGAAACCCTGTCTCGAAAAAACCAAAAAAAAAAAAAAAAAAAGACAAGGAACTTTTATTTTGGTATGGTAAAATGAAAGCCCAGAAAAAAGGCACATTGCAAGACTAATGGTGTGACTTAGGACCCTGGAACCCATGAGAACTCACCTAACAAAGCTATTACCTGGCTCCCATACATCCTATGGAACACACACCTATATTAACAATAGGGTTTTTAGCCGGGCAGTGGTGCACGCCTTTAATCCCAGCGCTTGGGAGGCAGATGCAGGCAGATTTCTGAGTTCGAGGCCAGCCTGGTCTACAGAGTGAGTTCCAGGACAGCCCGAGCTACACAGAGAAACCCTGTCTCGAAAAACCAAAAAAAAAAAAAAAAAAAAAAAAATACTCAGATAGTAGCACTTGAATTCCTATCACACACACACACCTAAGCCACTGAAAGAGCAAGAAGCCTAGGGAAGCTACCCAAAAGATGAGCCAAAGTTTGTTAGCACTAATGGTACAAATACATATTTTTAAGTGCTGGATTTTATTTCTGTTGTCATGTGTTAGGTGTGGGGTTGGCAGTGAGGCAAAGCTTGTGCGAGGTCTTCCCACTTCACCTTGTAGAAGCACTTGAATCTGGACATGTGAGGAAACCTAGGCTCCAGCCCAAGGCCTGAGGGTCCCACTAGCTCTGGAAGATAGCCTTGGGTCAGCTCCCCAGGTTCCATTTCTCATTTCCAGTAGGCAGGACAGCCCGGGTCAGAGAGTAGTAGACCCAGGACCACCACAATGGCAGACCACTGTTTGTCAAAAGGATCAGAAGTCTAAGAGGGCACAGTACCAGCATCTTCCCCTTACCTACCCAGAAAGAACTTAACTACTTGTCAGTGGAACACTTCCGTCTTCCTGGGGACCCAGTCCATCTGAGACTATGTGGTCCAGTGCATGAGTAAAGGCATCCAGCATGCTACTACTACCGGTGAAATCAGCCTCCGTGTACCAGAGAAGCCAGGGGCAACCACCCCCAAGCCCTGGTCTTATATGTCCTGCTTATCCAACTCCCACACCCCCAACATGACCTGATGTGTTTCAGAGCCTGGATGCTCCCAGATGTCATTTTCAGCTGTTATCCTGGTGATCCATGATCAACTGCTGAACTGGAGGAACAGTAGCTAAAATACCCAAGGGTTTTCACAACCTCACCCTGCCACACCTCCCCATCATACACAAACCTGCTGGGTGGCTTGCTCTTCTAAGTAGCAAGAGGACACTGAGGCACACTGACATCCAGCAGATACTTCTGAACAGCTGGCAAACTTGGGGCAGGACACGACCCAAGGCAGACTCAGATGGGTTTGTAGCGGACAGGGTGAAGTAACAATAAAGACTGGAGTGGGCTGTCTCCCGAGACCTGCTACCAACAAGGGGGGCCGTTCCACTCAACATGCTTCAGTGTCCTCATTGTTTGCTGGTTTATTTTGAGACATGGTCTTACTATGTATCCCTGGCTGTCCTGGACCTCAAGAGTTGCCTCTGCTTCCTAAAGGGAAGCAGCTTAAGAGAGACAGACCTTGTTTCCCAGGGTTGGCATGGGGATTGTTAAATCATAGAGAATACCTAGAATAGGACTTAACAACAGGAACTGCTGATACACGTTGCTTCTTTTTATTGACTTTACAACGTTTACTTTGTGTGTGTATATATACACTCATGCCAAGGCACTCTACCCCGGTTACTACTGCACCAGTCCTTCCATGTTAATGGCACTCTGTAGTCTGGCAGGCTTTCAATTTAAAATATTCCCCTTAATCTTAGTCTCCCATTACTTGAGATTCTAAGTGTCTACCACTTAGCCTGGCTTTTGTTTTTATTCTGAGTGTATACCCACCCTTCATTTAGGCTTTGAGATTTTTTGTTTGTTTGTTTAAGACAGGATCTCTTGCCAGGTGGTGGTGGCGGTGGTGGTGCACGCCTTTAATCCCAGCACTCGGGAGGCAGAGGTGGATTTCTGTTGCAGGCCAGCAGCCACAGTCAACCGGGTTCACCTGAAAGAGAGGCTGGGAATGGAAGAGGGACAAGAGGGCGGGAAGAGATGAAGCCGGACAAATGTTTCTGATTGAGGCTCAATGCTTTAATGTTCAGCTTTCAATTTAAAGGGGAAGCCCACCCCCACCCCCAGAGTTGTGTCTGCTTCATCCTGGAGGCGTGGGTGAGGGGCCGGAGGTGTCTCCAGGCAAGCTCAGCAGGCAGTCTATTCTCCTCAGCTCTCGTAGCAGACTGTGGGTCTGCCAAGGTGGTTAACACCTGAGTCCTATTTTGGTCTGCTGTGGTAAACAAGGTTCTCTCAGGCCTGCAAGGCTGGGGGAAGGGCACAGATTTCTGAGTTCGAGGCCAGCCTGGTCTAAGAGTGAGTTCCAGGACAGCCAGGGCTACACAGAGAAACCCTGTCTCGAAAAACCAAAAAAAAAAAAAAAAAAGACAGGATCTCATGGTTCTCAGACTCCTTACGTACCTAAAGATGACCAACTTCTCCTGCCTCTACCTCCTGGGTGCTAGGATAGCAGGTGTAGGTTATCTTACCTTGTTTATGAAGTAATAGGAATCAAACCTGTGACTTTTTTTTTTTTTTGTTTTTTCAAGACAGGGTTTCTCTGTGTAGCCCGGGCTGTCCTGGAACTCACTCTGTAGACCAGGCTGGCCTCGAACTCAGAAATCCGCCTGCCTCTGCCTCCCAAGTGCTGGGATTAAAGGCGTGCGCCACCACCGCCCGGCTCAAACCTGTGACTTAAAACATGCTTAGCAAGCCTTCTGCCAACTGAGCCAGGCATGGTATACATACAGCATTTGGGAGCGTGAGGCAAGAGAACTGCTCTGAGTCCATGGCCAATCTGGGCTACAGAGTGATCCACAGCCTGGATCAAGACTTAAACCCTGGAAACTTGTGTCCAGAGAAACTGCAGGGAAAGGTCTTCTGGATATTTGTGGCCCCTTATAATATCCCAGAGCCCCTTTGCTTCTCAGGTGGAGGGGGTGTTACAAAGCCAGGGACCTGGTCCCTGATACTGGATGGCTGGAGTTGTCCTTGGCTCGGTCCTGCTACCATTTCTGCAGACCTTACTGTATTTTGTTCATTTAGTTGGCAGGGCTATGAGGTATGCATGGTGTTTGCTGGTACAACTTCACAGGACATGGAGTTGGGGGACAAGATGTGAGAGTTCTTTTGTTTTCTGAAGGTTTCTCTGTGTAGCTCTATCTGTCCTAGAAGTTCATCTGTAGACCAGGCTGGTCTAGAACTTAGAGAAAGGTGTGTGCCACCCGGCTATGAAGACTGCTCCAAAGGTAAGGACACTTGATGCCAAGCCTGACAACCTGAGGTCAATACCTAGGATCTATTGTGGAAGGAGAAAATCAGTTCTAATGTCCTCTGACCTCCATACATGAACACAGACAATAACTATATAAACAAACGGAAAAAATGACATTTCCTCTGGGCTTCCTGCATCAGCCTCAGGTTCCTGGATTACCTCACCAAGCTTACCATGAATTCTTGTTTGGGATGGGGTTTCACATGCCCTGAGTAGCATGGAACTTGCTATTTTAGACCACAATAGCTTTGAAACTTGCTGCAGTCCCCCTGCCTCGGCCTCCTGGATGCTGGAATTAAAGTATAAACCACCATGCCCAGTTCACCAAGACTCTTCCTTACTCTAGATGACCTGCACGCATTGTGTAACCAGCATTGATGAGACAGCAAGTATATCCTTTACTTCCAAATGTTTTTTTTACTGGGGCTTTTAAATGTAAAGAGCCAGGTAGATAGCCAATGGGAATGCAGAGGCTGGACACTGACCCCAAAAAGGGCAGGTCCCCATACAGAAGATAGAATACACCGGGTCAGACTGACAGGAAGCAACACCCGGGGATACTTGGGCTGGATGAATCCTTTACCTCTATGATTCCTCTCCAGAAGGCCAGGGCTATTGGGCTGACCAAGTGGTCTTCATTTCCTGTGGCTGGGACACATTAAGGTCCTAGAGAGCGCCGGGCAGTGGTGGTGACGCCTTTATCCCAGCACCTTGGGAGGCGAGGCAGGCAGATTTCTGATTGAGTGCCAGGGCCCGGTTACAGAGTGATTTCCAGGACAGCCAGGCTCACAGAGAAACCCTGTCTCGGTTTAAAACAAACAAAAAAAAAAAAAAAAGATCAGAGAGGGCCTAACACAAGCTAATGTGGTGTTGCACATTTAATCCCAAGCGCATAGCAGAGGCAGTGTCTTGGTTCCAGACCAGCCAAGTTACAGTGAAACCCCTTTCGAGAAACAAACACACTTGTTTAAACCCC
>JAJTUV010004355.1:0-22367 GCA_021653895.1 Mastomys natalensis
GTTTAGGGTACTCCATTCACGAGTGGTTGCAGCCCATCCACGCTGTCTGGCTTTTCCTTCTTCTGGTTACGATCTTTACCCGTACGCAACCGGCTCCCTTCACTGGAGGCACTCTGTAATGGTTTAGTATGGACACTCCTTTCATTATTACAGTTAACTCTGATCTAAAACAAGTTATAGTTGTTATATATACATACACACCAGATCCTACATAAATGGCCTCACAAGAAATATTATGCCTGAAATACACATTCCACATGTTAAGGGGCGGGGGGGACAGAGGCAGATGGATCTCTTGAATTCTAGGCTACCCAGTGCTACATAATTGGAATCCTGTCTCAAAAAATAGAAGGAGAATACAGATGAAAGTAGAACTGTAAGAAATTAAAGCATGGTAGGCTCTTCATTGGTTTAGGTTTTTAAAACAGTATAATTTGCTGGAAGACAGTAGCCATCTCACTGTGTCTAATCTATAAGAAAAAAATCTCACCTTGTATTCTTCAACTTTATATTCCAAGCAAAATAAAATACTGAACCATTCAAAACAAATTACTATTACTGGCTAATAGAAGATATATAAGCTATAGGCAGAGTATACAGCCATATGGATATACACGCACACACACAAAGCACACCTCACAATAACGCTATATTTTGAAAGGAATGGCTTATTTTGCAATAATTGTAAAAATCCGAGAGACAAAAAATGTCTTCCTACAACAGCATCACCTGAATGAAAACTCAACTAACCCATTCATGAGCTAACCTTTAGTTCCCACTTTTACATAATATCATGGTATCAGTAAGTTCCACCCAATCCTTTTAGAAACCTCTTTTATAGCTGCTTCAAAGTCTAAATAGTAGGGGCTGGGAAGATGGCTCAGCAGTTCAGAGCCCCTGTTGTTCCAGAGGATCTAGGTTCAGTTCCCATGTGCCCACATGGTGGCTCACAGTCACCTGTAACTCCAGTTTCAGAGGTTCCAATGCCTGATGTACCTATATACTCATACACATAAAATAAATACATGAAAAAAACACAAAAAGACATTGAAATTCCAAATAATGTTCTAGCATAAATTTTTGATCTTAGTTTTATATCAGTCTAGGAACTTGTACTTCAGTAAGAAGAGTCAGATGGCTCTCTTAACTTGAATAACTTGAATCTCAAAAACAGAATGACAAGGGGAAATCTGGAAACAATGACTTATAGAACTAAAATCCCAGGAAGGTATGAAGATTAACATGATTTAAAAATAAGATTCTAAGGGGTATAACTATTTTAAGTGTCAATGGCGAACACTATTAGCCTTTACTATCTGGTCCTTCAGAAAGGACCATGCCATGAAGTTAGGATTCCCTTAAATTTGGGATAAATTCAGAAGATTCTACTGTAACATTTTTTGAGTTAAAATTAGCTAATCAGGTGTATTGATTTCTAGGCAGAAAGGAACTCATTACTTGCTTTAAAAATTTAGAGTTAACATTACAGATAAAGTGAAAGAGAACATGAGTTCTAAGAATCAGATATCAAAGTTTGAATGAATATCTCTTCATCATGTGCTAAGTAACTGTGGGCACTGAACTGCAGTTTCTACTTACTCACCTATAAACTGGATAATAAAACTTCTTACCTCAGTGGATTACTGTAAGATTAAGTGAGATAAAATACACATGAAGCACTTAGCAAAGGTGCCTGGATTTGTTCAGGGAGTAAACCTGAAATTAGTTACAACTGTTTAAGCACTGACAATAGCTCACTTGAGAATGGATCTTCAGACTAAACAGCTGACCCATAGGGTATGGAAATGAGCTGGACACCATAAGCCCTATCTTATCATGACTATACACAGATAAGGATAACAGGTTATCTCTGCAGTTAAAGGGAGAGGGTACCTGACTTGAGTCACTTAGTACATTTCATTCAGAATATTTTGAGAGAGTTAGAGAACCACTAAAAATTACAATGTGGTTGCCAAAGTATTCAAAAATACTTAAAACCATATATTCACTGTAAAAATCCTCATTACTTGTACATCTGTCACAAAGGACTAAGACTGTCCACAACTGTTAACGTTGAAGACAAAATATTTCATATAGTATGAATTTATCATCTATGAACATGCTGAAAAATAAAGCAAAGTAACCTCTCTACTCTCAAATGGCCATATTCAAAACTACTTAGATGGAAAGAATCACTTAAGTTTTACCTGCAAGGATCCATCAGCTGTTCTTCCTTTAGCCTCTCTTGGATTACGTGAACGATTATCTGTTCGGGAATGATCGTCGTTTCCTGTATATTTTAAAAATGTTAAACAGTTAGCGACTCTAAAAATTTGCTCAAAATTATCTATTTTCAGATTCCCCATTCAGACCAACAATAGAAGCTAAAATGTAAGGAAGAGCCTACCAATTCCAATTATACAAGTTAATAATCTATTCTGGTAACAAGATACAAAAATATCCTAAAGGTATTATCTTATGAATCAACAGTCAATCTGGATTAACAATCAGATGCTGGTTAGGAACTGCAAAGAATATACATTAGTTATCACTATTTAGTCATGGTTTCCATAAATCATAAGGAAGGCCGTCTAATATTCTGTCAAACAAATGAAAAAGTAATCATTTGCTATGATGATGATAAGCACAAAACAGAATAATTCACCAAGATTTTTTACTCAGCTTTAGTTTACTTTTAATCTTTCTCTCTCTCTTTTAAAAACATTGTTACATTTTTATTATTTGGGTATACTTGTGTAGAGGCACATATACTCAGCTCAAGTATAGGAAAGAAGATAAGTAGCAGGAGTCACTTCACTCCTTTCACCATGTGGGTCCTGGGGATTGAACTAGGGTTTCTTGATTGGCAGTCAATACCTTTATCCATTGAGCCATCTTAAGGGCCCTTAACCTTTACTTCTCAGCTATACCTTTGAAGCCTCCTCCTCTTCCTCTTCCTCCTGTCCTCTCCTCCTCCTCCACGCCGCCGTCCGTCTCCTCTGCGCAGAAGCTCCCCTCTCTTCCTCTGTTGGAGCTAATGACCAATCACTGAGATTCGTCTCTGTGGTCAGATTCTGTTTCAGAAGCATTTGATGCTTCAGAATTAGTTCCTATCGAGAGTTAAAAGTTATATACCATTGTCTGACTTTAAAAAAAAGGTTATCAGTAGCTTCCGAGATGAAGTTTCAGGGTGATTCAATATTCTTCCCAATTTAGAAGCCTACCAAAGAATATACTCATCTATGTTTTAAAACAAGTGATTTTAAATTCAAAGCGAAGGGCTTGCCATATTTGAAGTAATTTTTGTTATACAATTTTTTAAAAAGGTGTTTTTTTTAGCTGCCTAAGATCAGATCTGAATGTGCCATATCTTTAAATAGCTGTGATCGATAGAGGAAAAATTGTCTATAACAATGTAATACTTTGATAATCAAAACTTTTATAATGAGAGCTTTTAATAGACACAGGGACAGAAGGATGTGCACATTTTGGCCAAGTATAAAAGCAGCCAATAAAGGCCACCATGATTGTTGTGTCTCAGGGAAGGGGCTCTTGTGGGATTATCCCCAATGAAAGGGGATATGCATTCCTGATGCATGGCCCACAATTTCCCTCCCACTCCCAGTGGAATGACTGAACAAAGGATCACTATAAAACAACTGTTTATGTCTGAAGGGTTTAATGATATAGGGTATGGGAGTGGAGGGAAAAGAGCCCCACAGTGAGGTGGAAATTCGTTGGTCAAAAGAACAAACTGATAGGAGGAGGTTAAGGGTTAGGTTCAAGGTTGGCCTTATGAGTAGGTGTCTTTCCCCACTCTGGAATATCACCTCTACTACCTCTCCTTCCTCTGTTGGAGCTAATGAGCAATTATAGCTTCACCATTATAGCGTCACTCCTGTGGATCTTGAAGGCTTTTCCATCTTAAAGAGTTCCCTTTTGAAATGCAAATATTTGTGAGATGGATTATACCTTATACCATCATTAGCAAGTTACATAGTAGATACATAAGTCGAGCAAGAAAGACAGTAGGAACTCGTAGCTGGGCACTGGTTTCACTGAAAGTTACTGGGAGAAAAGAAAGAAGAACGGATAGAAGAGCTGGGAAGGCAAAGAGACACTTCGCCTACTTCTTGACTGTGCCTATGGCTGACTTTGGCCATGCCACTCAAAATCATCTTATGAGCCATAGGATGCAGACCCCTGATTTACACAGTCCATCCAGCAAGTATGACCAGCACATGCCTGACAAAAAATGAGCCACAGTACACAAATGAAAAAGTTTTGGCTATACAGTAATAAAATCAGAAGAGGTCTTAGGTCATCAACACACAAGGGCTTAAGCAGATTTATCCCCAATTAGAATATGGACAGAACTCAAAACTGCCCTGTGAACTATGTGTGTCATTAACAGGCTTTTACTCTACATGTCTCTTGAAACACAATTTGACCCACTGTGAGTTGGAAACCATGTAGTGAGAAATTGATATAATGGAGTTCTAATGAATATTAGAGATTAGCAGCTATTAAGTCTAGGAACAGATAAAGTTACTGAGGAAAATGCTTAGTTTGTACCTGAAGTATATCCAGGACCGCGTCTGCCGTGCCCCTATTTCTGTAAGGTCTACTACCTCGACCCATTCCTTGACCATCATCAGTCACATAGCCTTTTTCCTTATCTGTACGATTTGGTGGTGGTCTAGAACTAGCTCCAATTTGTCGCAACTGCTCATCAATTTGTAATCTCTCCAAACGCAACTGGTCTACTTCCTATTTAAAATATACAAGATAACAGTAAAAATAATTTGACATTTTACTTATTAATACCTTTCTCCTTTTCATCAGATAAAAAAGTATACTGGAAATATTTCAATTTTCAGCTCTAATTTAGTAAACACTATTAACCCAGAATTATTAGGAAATTGAATGGTCTCCTTAAAAAGAAGAAATTACTATTGATACACTTAGATGTCAAACTTAGAAATATAACAAAAACACTCAGTTTTTAAAGTTATATTAAAATAAATTTGAGTGATTTGGCATTGCTATTCAATTAGTCATGGATAAGGCAGAGATACATTAGTTTGGGGACTTTTTGAATATAAGATTGAACTAAAACAATACTAAAAAGTAGAAAAAATACAGATAAAACAGACATTTAAGGTTAATCAACAAACCTTTAAAAAAATCACACATAAATGAGCTCAATGAAATTATTTTGCCAGTTAATATTCTAATTTATTAGGTATTGTGCTTGGGATATATTTTTAAAAAACATGTACTATTTTTGGAATAATTAATAAATTAAGGATTACTCTTTTCAATGAACTTAACATGCTAATATTCCTTTAATAAAGGGAAGGAAATCCCTAGGTCTCCCATCAAAACACCTAGCTCTCACATCATGCCTTGAAAAACTTTTAAAATGCTAAAACTCTGCTTAAACAAGTATTACAAACAATATACATTGGGTTGAACAAAATATATCAACTCCAGAATCCACTGACAGACCCTTTTACAAAGTATGTACAATAACATGGGATCTGTTGAATCCAGATGAAACTTTCACTTTAATCTTTTCCTTTCTAGCATATCCATGAGCATCTCACTTATTAGCTACAAGAAATAAGAATCTGTAACTACAGGAAATATTCAGTGTGTCAGTCAAGAAGAGGTCATTGAAACTAAGTTGTCAAATCTTGGTTCTGACATATAGGGAAAAAACGGTCAGACTGAGAATCCACAGAGAACGTTACTTGCTCTCTAAACCATCAGTAATAAACTGGGTAGGATAAAGAAAAGACTAATTGAATGAGTGGCTTCCTGCAAAGGTATATTTCTACTAATGGAATGTGTTATCTAGATATTGCATAAGAGAACGGTATTCCAGTTATTCTACTTAGGTAAAGCAATAAGTTTTGGTGAGATGCTAGAACCAACCAAAAGATGATTTGGTGATGATAAGAATGGCAACGAAACAGCTGCCAGTAACAGACAAAATATTCAATAGAGAAAAATAAATCAAAATGTCTAAGAAAAAGCATAATTGAAAGAACAAGGGACATGATATAATGCAGCTCGTCTATCTAGGTCACAATAATTATTTTTAGTGACAATTATACAGGAAAACATACAACAGATTGCACATAAAACACTGTCCAACAAAAAATAAATAAGCAAATCAAAGTGGCATCCTACCCATGCAAACCTTGCTGGATGAAACCTTCCCACTTTTATTTATTAACTGACCACCATTAAGAATGAATGAAATGACCAGGTACTGCACCATTTTTTCCTTTTACTTACTAGAAGACTGATTCACATTTTATTCTTTAAGTCAGCAAACACATCTTAAGTTGTATCATAAATAAAACAGAACTTAGATTATTTTTTGTAGACTTTTAAAAGAAGACCTATAGAATAATTCTGGTATATATTTTAACAAATAAGACATTATAACAATGAAAACAATTAAGATTTCATTTCATTAAATTTTATATTTGGGCCAAAGAGAAATTGAAAAAGCATTTAGTCTAGGGCAGTGACTAGCCTAGAATCATATAGCTACTTCTAGATGTATTGCCAATCCCATGCTCTTTTTACTAATAGCCTCCAGGTTCCTACTTCCCAGCTTGCAAGCTAAAGGAGGCATAATAGTAAAATCAGTAAGATGAGCATATACAAGAAAGCACAAGTAGTTTATATTTTGATTAACACAATATAAAGAGAAGTATGAAGAGTAAATATTTAAACAGAGAACTTCACGAAATGCCAGAATTTCCTTGATAAATAACATAGGAGGGACAACAAAGGCAAGTACACACAAAATTTAGATCAGAAAACATCCATAGAAGCTAGAAGGTTCAAATATATACATGCATATATATACATATGTATATGTATATACAACAATCATTATCTAAAATGAATCTAAGGGTTTAACATAAGAATAACTATAAATGTAGGAATGTATTGGGAACTGGGACATTAGTCCTAAGATTTACAATTAAAAAATTAAGTTTTTAGATGAAATAAACTAAAACATGTATTTATCTATTATTTTTACAAAATCATATACTGTTATGCACAGCTTAGAAGGATCCTAGTTTTGGAATGATTTACTATACAGCTTTAATAATTCAGCACAAGAAGAGTAGAAGTTAAAAAGTCATCCTGTTCTCACCTTAAATAGTTCAGGTGATAATCCAAAAGAACAGTGGCATTAGCGATGCTGTCTTTTGTTCCAACAAAAACAAATGGTACCATACCCTGAAAAAGAAATTGTAACAGTGAACCGAAAGAACTAGTGATGGTTAATCTGAAAACAAAAACAAAAATAAAATCTAATAACTAAATCCCTAGCAACAGGGTCTGGTGAGTAAAAAGCACACAAACATCTGTTTAAAATATAAATCAGTAAATATATAAAACCAAGGGCAGATCAATATAGTGATTTCTTAAATATCACATTGTTTTAAAAGCTACTATTTAATGTTGGCAAAATAACATTTAACTAAAAATTATGCAAGCTTTACTGTGGTAAACAAGATGAATACTTATGCTTAATTCACTCACTGTAAGTTTTACTACAGATACCAAGGATACATATATAAAAGTCTCAATTTTGCCAACCAAATCAACAGACTCCAAATCATGAACAAAAATTAGAATTTAAATTAAAATATACTGAGTAGTATAAGAACAAAAACCAAGGCAAAATCATAAGCATAATATTTAATAAGTACATAAAATTTTAGAAGTATATTATGAAAATCTTACAAAGTTCAATCATAAGGAAAACTTTGATGTATACCACTTTAATATAGGGATTGCTTTAAAGACAAATCTAAATATTAAATTTCTCATCAGCATAAGAGAAGAAAAAAAACCCCAAACCATTCCATTATCACAACCAGTAGGGAAGCCTAGCCACAGGTGTACAAAGGAGGGACAAATAAGACACATTTCTAAGCTGAGAACAGTTCAATCATTTTGCTACTGAAGAAATACGTGGTTATTGGTACTCACACACAACTAAAAATAGTATTACAGTTACAAGTGTTTGGTAAGGTGTAGGAGGCCAAGAATTTGTCCTTTGAGCAAAGTGTCACTCTTTCCTAAAGAACATTTCTTAGAACATGTAGCTATTGTTGGGATGCTTTCCCTGCTTATATTCAGTATACAGTAGGTTCAGGATAGGAATGGAAGGACACAGGATTTTCTATATCCTCGTACAAGAATGTTACTGTTGATGAAAAATAAAACTGAACCATCAGAAAATATTGCTTATAGGCTGATTATCATGTAGTAGGTAAGGCACTGCTTCCTAGTAGCAGTGACTATCTGAACTATTGGGCGCTGAAGAAAACTTGTAAAGTTTTTTTTTGTACTATAATATAAGAAGTGCCCCCCTCCAATATTATTCCTTTTCTCACTAGCATAGTCACAAAGGCATTAACTGTACTATTTCCAAGTGCCAAATATTAAGTCATGAAATACTACATTCTTTCCAAGTAATCACCAAAATAAACTTTTAATTCTGGGCTGTAGATTTAATTAGGCAGAATTTGAAGAACATCATTTAAACCTATTTTTTCTTATAACATAGTACAAACTGTTAGAGTACCCAGGAACAACTCAAGTATCTAATCAGAAGATCTGAATAAATTGAAAATATAGATTATCAATATTAGGACAATGTGATTCTCTTTCTAAAATGAGAACAGGGATGCCCAACAGAAAGGAATGTCCAATTCACTTGTAGTTTTAGTTATTTGTATACAAAAATGGCATTTTTGCTTTTAGTCTTTTCTGAGTTATACCATCCTTACTATAAGCAATTCTCTTATACCAGGCAAGGAACCCTGACATCAAAGAGCTTAAAATGTGGTTGAAGAGACCAACAAGAAAACATCTAAAAACATGCTCTCGGTGAGCACACAGGAAGATGGAGCAAGTGGAAGGACCTGTGGTAGGTACACAAGGAAAACTTCACACACAACAGGGTCAAAGTGATAAGGCAAACGCAGGAAAAAGAATAGTCTGGGAAGAATAAAACCACACTTGAGTTTCTAGTGTACATATATAGAAGCAGCAAAGATTATGATAAATTTTAGAGAATTCCAAGAACTTCAGTAGGGATCAAACTTCCTAAAGACACAGTGGGAAGACTGGTAGAAAATGACACTAGACATGTACGGGAAGAACTTCTAAGTGGAATGAAGATGTTTGAGATTTAGCCCAGGGCTGTGGATCCAAATACCCACAAACACTCCTCCACCAGCCCCCAACCATGAGGCTCATTTGTAGTCTTTCTTAACAAGGGGAATAAACATTAAAATATCAACTTAAAATGTATTTTTCAAGGAATGGTTTCCTACCTGCCAAGCCTTGGGTTCAGGTTTCTGGGGTCCCCCTGCTACAATTGATGAAACCACTAACACCTAAAGCAGTATAAGGAATGCAAGTGATGTGATTAACTATAATGAACGATACACAGAAGCCTGAACGCAGGACTTTCACTGCAGGACTTCTAAATTCATTTCTAAATAGGTTAGTTCAAATAGTGAAAATCAGTTTCTAAAATATGGTTTTAAGAAGTAACTAACATATCTAATAGAAGGTACACTTTGAGTTATAACACCTGCAAAATTTAAGGAGTTATAGCATGAAAAAAAAAAGTCCACCCTCAACAGAAAAAAAAAGCAACCCCATTAGGTTTAAAGCTTAAGATTTGTCACTGTGAATAAATTGAAAAATATGCATTACTTTGTTTTGTAATCTCATATGGTACCAATCCTATGTGAAAACATAGAGTAAGAGTAGCCTACGAATCTAACCAAGGAAAACAGCCCAAATACCAAATGTGGAATCTGTGTCAAAGAAATTACTTTTAGTGTGGTTAGAGGTGACAAATTCTTACCCTCTGGACTTTTGTACTGTTAGGTTGAGAAAAATGGGTGTTTTCCTTTGTATCTAAATGTTTCTTTTCTTCAGAGGAATTAGGTCCAACCCTTGAATTATTGGAAGGTAGGGAACTTGGTGGCACAATTTCCTTGATTAAAAAACATAAAACACAAAAAAGTTCCAATTTTATGAGTATTTAGTTCTATCACTGTGTCAACATTTTTTTGTTAAGCATAGCCACTTAATTATTTATGAAGAAATCTGATAATTCAACATATTAGGAACAAACAATGTTTAAAGTACACCTTTTCCCATTAACAATGGTGTTTAAGAATACAGATTACTATAAAGTGTTTTGACATATAAAATTACAGGGCAATTAAAAATCAAATCAGGGGTTAGTAGAGGTTAAGAGCTTGTACTGTTCATGCAGGGGAACCAAGTTTGGTTTCTAGCGCCTGTGTCAGGCAGCTCACAGCTGAGCTCCCCCTGCCCCGCCCAATACACACATTTTATTGAATAAAAATAAACCTTAAAAAACACTAAATAGATTTAACTTCAATTAAAATCATCTTTCACAAAAGACAGCTAGTTAATGTGAAAATTATAAGTTTGTGCATGGACAGTATTTTGAGAGTACAATTGAATCAAGGGTTATGCTGTCTCTTTCCATATTTCATACAAATACTTAAAAGGTTACACCAATAAGCATATGTCCAGGTAGATAGGACTGAGGATTATAAAAGTCATGTTGGGGGAAGTGATCTTATGTGCAGAAAAAGCACACACAGAATGAACTCGGTTATCATATAACACTCAAACAAAAGCATTTATAAAGGTTGTTTATGCATGCTTTTTGTCATTAATAGCTGAACCAGTGATATACACTTTATAGTAGCAAACTCATGACTATCCATTATAAGATCACAAAATAAAGACAAATACAGGTTAAACTTACTTATCTAAAGCCCAGCATTAGAAAACATATAGTCATTGGGTGGTGGCACACACTTTTAATCCCAGAATTCGTGAGGCAGAGGCAGGCAAAGTTTCAGGTCAGCCTGGTCTACAGAGAGAGTTTCAAGATAGCAAGGGCTACACAGAGAAACTCTGTCTTGAAAAACCAAAAACTAAGCTAAACCAAAACAGATAGTCTAGTATCCCTAGTATTAAGCATGTCCAATAATCAGAACAATTATCAATAGTAGAGTACATGCCCAGTAGGATCAAAGTCCTGGATTTGATTCTGAGTATCACAAAAAGAAAAGAATATACATGCACACAATACAGGAGCCTCTGTATTAATACATTAAAAAAATCAAGATAAACAAAACTCTTTCCTCTTAGACAGACCAGAAAAATAAGCACTATTACATACCTCTTCTTGTGGGACACTTTTCTCATTTTCAGCCTCAATCCTCACCCTCACAACTCCTGACTTGTCCACGATCTCTTGAATCAGCTTTCCATTTTTCCCAATTACTTTGCCTAAAATAAATAATTCATGTTTGGCTCTAAGATATCACTCAAATCCTACAAGCACACTCCACTATAAACTATATTACACATTCATATACATACATATATATTAGATTACAAGATTCAAAATAGAAACTTTTGAAACAGATAGTTTAATTATAAATTAGTCTTGTTGATTAGGTCATTAAACTCGTTTGGTCAGGTACTACAGCTAATTAATACTTGTGAACTGATTGGGTAATCTTGAAATTTTAAAGGTAATTCAAAGAGAACTCCCCCCTTTTACTTCCTTTTTCTTTTTTATTGGATATTTTATTTATTTCCATATGTCATCCCCTTGCCCCATTTCCCCTCCCTAGAACCCCCTATCCCATTCCCCCTCCTCCTTTTTGCTTTTATATCATTTTAATTACATGCAAGTTTTAAGGTCCGTTCTAGGTTGAGGGACTACCAATACAATAGATGCAAACAGTCAAGGAACAAGCAAGACAATAAACACATATAGCCAAAGAACAAGCAAGGCATTAAACAAAATTCCGTGAACATTCCCTTGATCACTGTTTCTAACTCCTTATCTCACATAAAAGTGTGTACTTTAAACTCACTGGTACTGTGGTTATTTAGTACTCTGTAAATCTCTACAAAGAAAATTAAGAAAAGAAGGAATAATAAATGTATTTGCTTATTTGACAATTTCAATTCTCATCTAGCTCTGATTCACATTTCCTCATTTATACACTGGAACTATTATTAGAATTGTGCATGGCACATTTGCAAATGATGCTCTTAAGTTTCAAAGGAGCTTAGAAAGCTATCTAAATATCTAAAAGGAACAAAAATTCTTCAGGCCGATGTTCCTAACAGAATATTATTTCCATGCATTAGTCATAATATAGAGAAGCAAATTTATAGGTAAAGCACACTTTCAGAAAACTCAAAAACTACAATGAAAAGGCTTGTTTCATGTATTCTTTAGTAACATCTGCTGAAACTCAGAAAAATCTAGCAGTAGTAATAAATAGCAATTGATTGTTTGCTTCATTGTATAAAATTCAATTATATATAAAATTAGGACATGGTTGCTTTCATAGCCACCATGATACATGAGTGTAAAGTAAGAATTTACAAATTAGACACTACTAAATCTAGAAACCTACATATGAGGCATACCAGATTCTAAGGGGAACCTAAAGCACTTATACAAGCCATGGGTGAAATGCTGCTATATGCTTATTTTGCCTCCTTACCAGAGGCAAATTGGTGAAAAGGGAAAAGTTGCTTCCTAGCTATTTTAAATAACAAACTAGCAAAAGATCTTGCAGAAGGACTCATAGTTCTTATAATCAGAGCCACAGTTTTGACATTATTGCTGTGTGTGGCTTCCTTACTCTTTGACCTTGAGCTCTTTGGTCTGGTTCAGTGGTAGAGAACAAAACTCATACCACTAAACCAGGATTTCTAATCTAAAATCTGTTATTATTTCTGCTCTACTCTTCTTCAAATGAAGTGAAAGTATGTACAAAAAAAACCTACCTGGAATATTCCCCACAGTTTGCTTTTTTTTCTGTAAAATCCTTATATATTCATGAAAGTTAATTTTAATAAAAGGTATAAATTAGAATAAAGAAACATAGGATTTTAGCATGTTTTTATTAAGATAGTATCTTAACTACCCTAAGTATTTTGTCTAAACAAACTGATTGTCAAAGTATAGAAAGAACACACAGATTTTTAAGGAAGATAAATTGGTGTATATACTGAAGAAGGCTTATGAAAAATAGGTAATCAGTAGATGAGACTTGAGAAAACTCAAGTAATAGTGATTAAGACATCACCCTGAACTCCTGCTTGGCAAACCTTATAAAAATTGATTTCTGAACAAGCCCAGTATTCCTAGTGTTGCAGCATGCCTCACCAAACCAGAATTCTCTTGTTTTACTAAGTATAAACTAAAGAAAACTCAATTGGACTGATTGCAATGGACTTTTTGGTGCATAGTAACTTTAAACATCTTCTATACTTAATGCAAGACTACAGATATAATCTCTCTCTTCTTTGGTAATCTAATCAAATCTAGTTTACTTGTATATTGCAGTTACTTCCAAATTCCAACAGAATAATTTACTATAAATCTGCTGGAATGACATGAAGAAATTATGAATAAACAAAAGAGAACTTGGAGTTTCCTTCTGTGCCCAGAACTGTGCTAGGTACTACATACACATAACAATACCTCATTAAGCACCTAGACTTTGAATAGCACATTGATATACATGTTAAGTGAAGGAAAAAAATTCTTCTCTCAAGAGCTAAATCAGTCACCCAAAGTCACAATGCTACCAAATATGTTAAAACATTTTCACCTACTATAGCACTAGCAAAATAAATTTTAATGGACATCTATGGCTCTATGATAATCATCAGTTTATCCTGTGCTATGTACATATCTTCTATACAACTGGTATGTGTGTTGGTAACACTTCGTTCACATTCTTATGTTGTAGCATACATGTAAACTAATTTCACTAACATTTGTACTTTACCTTCAAGTTCTTTTTATTAATGGTAAAAATTACCATGACTCTTGGACATTTATTTGGAGTCAGGATCTTGCTATGCCTACCCCATTCTATCTTTGAATTTGTGATCTTTGCGCCTCTGTCTCCTGAATGCCGGGCTATTGCTAGTAATTTTAAATGACACTGGAAGATGATTATGACTCAAACAAAATGCAGCCTATGAATGTTTTAAGTTATGTACATAAAATACATAGGAAGTTTGTTCATTTTATACTTCTACAAGAGGATTAAGAAGCGATATGCCCAAATTCATTTTTAAAAATAAACCTATACCTGGTTTTAGTTTGTTCTACTAAAGACAATTGATAATTTGGGAATGCTAGTGAAAAGTTTCTATGCTAACACCCATCACAGTGATGATTAGGAAATAGTATTTATCAATTTATAAGGAGCTACTACTGACTCCATAAAATCCAAGGACATTTGGTGTTAATTTATCTTTCAAACTTACTATGTCTAAGCTAGATATATCCAGATTTTGAGCCCAAAGATAACGGACACAAATGATATCATTTTACCAAATATCACCAAACTATAAAAGCTTCAATTTTCAGTCATTTTGGAAAAAAATTCCAATGCTATGATAAAAATAAATATGCCTTGAGGAGGCTAGGTAAAAATTATCCTTTCAGACTTTATAATGTCTGAAAGGATAAAGTATTTCTTGTATATCTTCTGAAAATATAATCTTTTAAGTATATATTTTCTATACACTGTAAGAAAAGGCTACATCTCAAAGATTGAACCAATCAGATTATACTTTTCAGTGATGAAAAGAGAGTTAACTAGTATGGAAGTTATATACTATAATTTTATTCTCTGTGGTATATATCAATAGTTATTTTTGCCTTACCTACTAAGTTTCGTGGAACTTGTATGACATCTTCAGCAAATTCCAGAAAGCTTCTAGCCTTTTTCACTGCATCTTGATCCTAATAAAGAAGGGTGAATCGGTGTAATATCAAGACAGAAGATTTGGCATTTGAAATACTATTTGTTTGCTTCTCTGAGGGGGGCAATTGGATTACATGGTGAAATATTTACCTCTCCATAAATATGAAATGTGCAGGTATCCTCATCTAAATCAATAGCAGTGACTCCAGGTACTTTTCTAGCTTGCTGAATATTAGCACCATGAGTACCAATAGCTAGACCCATCAGATCTTCTCGTACGATAAACTGTTCATGAAATCTTGAGGCAAGTTGCCTTGAACTCTGAAGAGAAATGCACAACTGATTAACATGTTTTATCAATTATTAAGACAATTTCATTTAGGTCAGCCATGTAAATTGTCTTGACCCTATATATCAGGGTTCTATAAATTGTCATAGTAGAAAAACTAACTTTAGTATTACACATAAGTTCTTTTGAGGCTATTGAAGGTCTATGCCATTTAAAACAGCTTTTTTGTTAACAGGAAAGAGCTTATTGACAGTTTTTCAAGATTATGTTTGCAAACCTATTTGCAAGGCTGCCTTTGTTATTCAATGATATCCACAATGTAATAATTAAGAAGCAGACAAATATTCCCAATTAAGAACAGCTCACTAGGTCTGACAGACTCAATTCAATTTAAGTAACAATTAAAAATGTCATCTTTAATAAAAAATTTTATTCATTGTACTTATTATGGATATATATGTACTTTTTCTAGAAATGGTGCCATTATTGTAATATATTACCCGGTATGGTGGATCTAAACATCCTTCTGCTGAAATGTGGCATTAAGACAACACCCCCCACCCAAAAATAAAGGGAAAAAAATTCCTAAAAGTTTGTAGTTTAGCAGTTAAGTGAACACTTCCAGAATACAGCAATCTCAAATTTGCATTACTTATATCTTCAGAGTCTGTTAGACTTTGTGATCTGAATCCATAGAAGCTTGATGAACTCTTTAAAATATTCAGCAATGACAAAGCTAAGTTCCAATGATACCCCACATATGTGGATAATCACTGTTTTTAAGAAGCATATCAAAACTGAATGTTTAGTTCTAGCATGCCATTAATGAAAACCAAACAGATTAGTGGCTCATGTTGAAAAATGGGCATTTCTTATAAAGATTTATGAACCTCTTTAATATAGTAGTGAAGAAAATAGGCATGCATATAGTTTATCATTATTCAACACACCAGATAATTTGAATGACTAAATATATCTAATGTAAGCAATTTTAAAAGAACAATAGTTGTTTTTAAAGGTAATGGCAGCAAAGTATACAAAATCTTCGAGGATTTTCCAAGAAGTCACATTTTTGGATCTTGATTCATTACCCTGGTTCATTCTTCCCACTGATAATTTATGGATACATGTAAACCAAAGGTATGGTAAAGAACATTCAAGAAGAATTAGATGCTTGAGAAGAGACATGAGTACATGTTCATAGTACTCACAATGAAATTAAGAAGGCTGCTGTGGCCTAAAAGTTATGAGAAAATCACTAAACCACAAAAGTGTCAACATGGGGGACATCAACAAAGAAAGAGAGAAAAAAAAACTAATAAAACAGACCTCAACATCCATTTGGCAAACAAAAGTAAATTTTTCCTTTTCTGTTAAGAGCTCACCAATCACACACCAAGTTGGAAAGTGGCAATTTTCACAGCCTTGACTAACTTTTTTTCTTAAACTGTAATTTCAACTCCCTTTTTCTTTTGCTGTATCAACTGATGATTCCCCCTAACGAAATGAATAATGAGAGACTCGACAGTAATCTACTTGAGCTGGTACATTAAAACAAAACCCATTTAGTTTCTATGGTAATGAATGGAAGTACTAGATAGTTATCAATGAAAATAAATGCATGGTGATGGCAATTATTAGAGAATTAATAAAAGTAGATAAAATGCACCTTAAGAGACGAAATAGTAAGTTAGGGAAATAGCCTCTGGCAGGAATCTGAAGACAGGAGTTTTAAAGAGTGACAACCAATTAGAATGAAGAAGTTCTATACCCTTTTAAACAGAGATAAACATACATAATGAAAGGAATAAGATTAGATATTTAAATACTCTCTAGTACTTTAATGATAACATGTTACATAGAAGAAGCATTGTCTCACTTATAGCAGCTTTGACAAACTTTTGGTAAAAATGAAATGTCCAAAATTTCCTTAAAATATATGACTGCTGTGTAATTTAAAAAAAAAAAACATGAAAATTTTAGTATGCTTATAATTTTGTACAATTTAAATTTCCAAACTAGAAGAAAATAGAAAATAGTAAAACAAGCTGTCCATACTTGAATGTGAGAAGCATATAGTTACTATTTCTGGACAGCCTTACCAACAGTGGTAGGGAAAGGAACATACCTCCAGTTGTTTACTGGCTTCTTCATTTCTCAGTATAAGAGACAACTTGGTGCGCAGACTTCGAAAGTGCATGTCAATTAACATGTGGGCTCGCTTTGAGGTGACTTCATTGATGGACTGAGTGATTTAAAATTAACAACACTGTTACCAAAGCAAATGCCCCCAATGGAATAAACCAAACTAGAAAATTAAAAAACACTCACCAAAATTACCAGCTGATAATTTTCTGCATCATAAGTTACAGAGAAGGCACCAACTGCCTTTTTAAAATCCTTATGTGCCGATTCTTTGGCACACCTAGAAATAATACATATTCATCATTAACATGCATGATCACCAATTACTAGCACAAATACAGGCAGATAAAATTACATTAAGAACCAAGGATTTATACCAAATTTCTTCTACGTAAAATGCTAGTTCTATTTACAAGCTATGTCCTTTTACTGTACATCTGTGAAATAAAACAAACATTTGACACACTAAAGGGTTAAAAAAAGCAGCTAATTAAAACATTTTTTATTTTTTGGAAAATTTTATTCATGAACACTGCATCTACATCACCCCTATCTCCTGTGTTTCTCTAGCTATTTTTCAAGCATTTATTTACCCATGTGTTTCTGTGTGTGCACACGCATGTTATCCTAAGTTAGTCTTAAACTCAATTATACAACTGAGGCTGGCATCTACCCTCTAAGTGTTCAGACAACAGGTATGTACCACATCTGGCTAGACAGTTATGTTCTTAAGGAATTGCTGTTAGGGTTAGATTGCTGAAGAAGACACATTTATGGGAATCACTTTTTTCTGCATAATTCTTGATTTTGTTTACACATGTCAATACTTTCTGCAGGCAAACTGAAAAATTATGGAAATAACTGTAGAGTATCTGAATTCTCTCCTTTCTCCTTTAAAGAAGAGCAGTTATGTCTGTTGAAATAGAGATGAAAACATAAAAATTACTTTCATACATCATCTCTAGAATTAAAAATAGAATTTCTATGTATTCTGAACTATAATATGACATTTATCTAGGGTAGTAGTCCACATCAGACTTACTGTACTTTTAAAAATCAATCTCTTATCTCAAGTGTTTAACATTGTTCCAGATAAAAGATTAGAGAGCCTCTTCAGCTCTAACTTAGTATGTATTTTTTCTGAAAATACTTTATCTAAAAGGGAAAGCATCAGGAGAAAACTTTGTAGTCTAAATGTGACTTTTGATAGAATTATCATTTTCAAAATTTTAAAAGCTTATGAAAAAAATCTGTTTAGAGAACTCAATGTAGATTTACATACTTTACCCATATATCAAGTAAGTTTAAACAAATATAGGACTTGCTTGCTTATATAACTAGGAAAAAACTATTTTTTTCCTTCTCTACTGCAACCAAACTAAATATTTTTGCCAAAGTTAAGATACAAAACATACTATTTTAAAATTTACATTCTGAATTAGTAACTTGTATACAATATCTTAATTTATATACACATATGTATATGTATATAAAAATGTATATTTGTAAAAATATACACCCTTACATGTTCCCCGCATTTTTTCATATAGCTTTTTTTGTAATATTAACTTACATTTGTCGTAAATCTTCTGGCACCTCCAGCTTGATCTTATGGAAAGTATCTTTTGTAGCAGGTTTGTTGGGATTAACAGATCGTAGACGCTCAATTGTGACAATTTCATTATATGTAGCATCACATGCTGCGTATTCTATCACATAAAACTGAGAGAAATAAACAAGTCATTCTTAGCCATAATTTTAAAAGAAGAAAAAACCTACATAACTTTTCCTATTTTTTTTGAGACAGGAATAGCCCAAATTAGCCTAGTACTTACTATATAGCCATGGATGACCTTGGACCCTGATCTTTGTGACTCAGTCACTTAGTGCTGAGATTAAGAGCATGGATAACCATGTCCAGCTCCTATCATTTTAAAATATAAACTCTTTTTGGGGTGGGGGATTTTAATCACTAAAACATATAGCATATAGCCAACATATAATAAAAACATTTTTATAAAATGACTTAAAATTAGGCAGTAATTAAAAATAGATACCAAATTAAAATGTGGGTTTAGAAAATGTAAATAGTATGAACAAATATGCATTTTCCTACCTCACCCTTTATCATCCTCACTTTAGCTAACCACCAACAGCAAGGTTCTTTTTCATTTGCTCTGGAATAAACCTACATAAAAATTATAAGACAGAATATTTATGATTAACATAATTCAGAAGCAGTAGACATTTGACACTGAGGAAATCTTAAAAAGTTCATATATATCTTTGAAATTGTATGCCATATGACTTCAACCAAACTGTACATATATGTTAACTTAGACAAAGATACATAATTGGAAACAACTTGAGAACTCACAGTTAAAAGCACTTTGCTTACTTCTCTGATCTACGTCAATAATACTTAGTAATCTTGACATGGACACTTGAGAAAAGCTGATATCCATAACATGACTAGATTGTCTTCTGTAGGTATTCAATGATCTACAAAAATGTATCTGAAATCATGTAACCATCATTTTATTTTATTATAACAAGGAAAACCAATCCAAAATTATAGACAAAGGCAACAACTACCTTTTCAATAAGCAGATAAGTTTACTGATCACTCACTTACTAGGTTCCTGGCATTCATCTCTTGAAGGCTACTCTGCTTTTCTGGCTCCTCAATGAAAAAAGGACAAATCTATTCTGGCAATCTTCGGAATACTACTTTCCTGGCTTTCATACACAACTCTAATAATTACCTCTTAGAAAACCACTTCAAGTTTATTTGCAATGCAATCTTTTGTGAAGACACTAACAAGTAAGTATTAATACAGAACTTAAGTGCCATGATCTGCTATGCCACCTTACTAGCTTCTGAGGCAAGTTTTATGATTCATCCCATTGGGCTTCAACTGTCAAGCAACTAAGTTGAAAAAACAAAATGGATTTCCTTAGCCCTCCAAAGTCTTGCCATAGAAACAAACACATAAACTGGCCTTTGCTTTAACACTGAAAGAAGCCCACAGGGAAGGAGATAACAGAGGGTTTTTGAAAAAGAATAAACACATTTATTTACTTGGTAATGTTATGGGTGCACATGTGGAGGTCAGAGGACAATCCCCAGGTGTCTGATCTCTCCTACCATGACAGTTCTGGGGATCTAACTCAGATCATTAGCCCTAGGAACAAGTACCCATATCTACTGAGCCATATCAGTAGCTTAAAGGTCTGTACAAGTTTAGATAATATCTGTATTTATAATTAAGATCTCTTGCAAAGCCAAACGCAGAATACACTAAGTACAGTTTTAGGCTAATAAATAGTATGTTATTCCTCATTTAAATTGCAGAGAAAAGAACATATGTTTGAACAGTCAGAGATCTCCAACTAGACTCTGAAATAACACTGTATTATCTTCCATTAGCTTTCTCTTCCTTCATATGACTTCCACCTGTCATGATATTAGCTCTTCCAGCTAGAATGTAACCTCATCAAAGGGAGAAAGACTGTTCTGTTTTAGTGTACCTGATATCCTGAACAAAAAATTAGCATTTAAGGACCTAACTTTATGTTGCTTACCTCTAACAAGTATCTATTTATTTGTTTTCTTCATACTACAAATACGCATGAAACTGTAAAAAATAATGCATTTTTTAAAAGACCTCAAAATGAGGCTTGGGAAGTAGGAAATAAATCACAAAATTGTAAGATAGATAAGACTATAAGGCTAAAATATAATACAAAACCAATTTTCAATGAGTAGAGAATCACAAATACAATGATTTTGATCAAATTTCAACAGTACCTTTTATTCCCAAAGCTCAATGTTAGATGAGCAGGTAGTTCAAAGATACAGGTTTAAAAAAATATATATATGAAAAATTCACTACTACTACTAAAAATAAATTTTAGATTACTAATCTATTAAATAAAGTTATTTCTTTTTGTTTGTTTTTTGAAACAGGATCTCTCTATGTAGACTTGGTTGTCCTAGAACTCAGTATCATAGACCTGGTGGGCCTTGAATTCATGAGGGATATGTGCCTGTTTCCTGAGTGCTGGATTTAAAGGTCATGTGCCACAAAAACTGGCTCTAGAATTCTTAAAAAAAAAATTCTTTTAGAGGTAAGGCACTCTTATGTATAAAGAACTGGCCTCTAACTTGCTATGTAGCCAATGAAGAACTATGAATTCCTGATCCTCCAACTTCTATCTCATAAGGGCTGAGATCATAGGCATGTAAAATCATATTCATGCTTTGTTAGAATTATTACTTTCCGTTGTAAAACTATTTTTTCAAATTTATTTTGCTTAAAAAGTACATGGAATAGTAACAAATATAAAAAGGATTACCTACACAAAGATTTAGAAATGGGGCAAGGGTATACTAATGGGGTAAAGGAACTTTGAACAGTAACAAGATATTCCCTGAGTTATAAGTACCATATAACACTTCAAATCATTAACTAAAAAGGATACTCAAAAGAATATGTCCATTTCAACTTTAACACTCAAGGTAGTTTAAATACTATTAAAAGCAAGGTATATTTTTAAAATCAAAGAAAATTACACAGATGTCCTCAGTCCTTGGTTATTTCACAGTTTGGGGAACTCACCTCAACTTCATCACTTTCGTTTATATCTTTATTATAACCTACAGGTGGTGGGAATCTCACATCATGGAATGGAATCTGTCTCTCTGGCTGCCAGCTGCAAATAAACAAAATATCATTATTTGACATGCTTTTGGTGTTTAATGCAAATAGTGAACATGCTGCAATCAACTTTGGTTAAGTGTGACTCTTGGTTTAAAGAAGCAAATGCCTTCAAATGGCCAGTTTTTGCTGAGTGGTGTACAATGGCAATGTATAGACATTTTAATGAAGTCTGCATGCAGCATAGCAACCTGGACTTCCACACAGTTTTTCTAAAGACAACAGATCAAAATTATTACTCAAATGGTTTTTCTTCTACTAATTTAAACTCTGAGACTTTTAAAACCCAAGTCTACAACAGAAATCCTTTGATGCTTAAATTAGTATTGACAATTGTTAGTAATATCATCAACA